>VZRF01002584.1:333381-355878 GCA_013396875.1 Vireo altiloquus
GGCGGTGGAGCCGGGCGGGAGCGCCGGGAGGGGTGAGGGCAGCGGCAGCACCGTGCCCCGGCCCTGTCGGCCCCAGCCTCCCGCCCCGCGGGGCCGAGAGCCGCAGCCCTGCGCCCCCCTCACCTGCTCTGCGAGGGGAGCTGTGCATTTAACGTGGGTATTTTCCGGTAGCTCGAGGAAACCCCCGGTCGTGAATGAACAGCCGGAGTTGGCTGTTGGGTGCAGAGGCTGCAGCGCAGCCCTGGCAGCCCTCCCTGGTTGCTCCTCTTTATCCAAACAATTTGTTAGACAAAAAGCAAAGTCCACGCGATGCGAGGACGAACAGTCCGTTCAAAGCATCTCGCTGTGACCCTTCTGTGGCACAGCTGAGCTAGGGAGCCCCCACGCTGCACTGCAGAGGAGGCTCCTGCCTGTGCTGTACTTTATCTGCTCCAAACTTAGTTGTGAGTTTGGTTTAGATTGAGTGTTTTTATCGCTGGAACACAGCGTGAGCCAGAATGTTTGCTGCTCATTTAAACAGTTGAACAGAAGATGAGCAAGCTGTGTTTCCTTATATGTAATGTTTACTCGTAGGGATTTTCTTAGTATTCCTGCTCCGGCAAGCTGAAGAATTAATAGAACCAAGTGCATCCTTAAGAAGTTGTTGGTTGTCACGTTAATTTTCATGGCAGGAGGAAGGTATTGAAATTTATGTATTGCAGAGACCCACCAAGCTGGTGTTGCTTTGGCTCTGTCTTTGGACTGCATAAAATTCACATTTCTCTCTGTAAATAGGTGCAGTGTGATCTAACTCCCTGCAGCAAAAGCGCTGGGTGGGGAAGGCTCTCCCATCCCATGGGAAGTAGAGTTGGATTTGATATTGTGTCCTCATGGAAGCCTGGATCAGGCTTGCACTGAACTGGTGCCAGTGGGGAGTTGCTCTGCTGCACCGCAGTGCATTTGCTCGTGCGGGTGGAATTTCTTTGTGTCCTCACCCCAAATAGCTCCTGGCCTGACTAAAGGAGAGGTGGAACACAAGCAGAGTGCTCAGAATACCAAGTACCCATCTTATGAGTTACCTGATTTTAAGTGCTGAACTGAGAAAACATTACCCACTCATTTGTTTTGCTTTCTGTGATGCTTTTTGTGTGTTAGTGATGTTGCTTACAGTTCCTTCTTGGCTCCAGCATCTTTTTGGGATGGGCAGGAGAATCTCCAAGAACTAGTGATGTCTGCATCAAAAAAAAGCACCCTTGTCAGTGATGTGGAAATCCTCAGCTAGCTACATGCCCTTGTAACCAGCTGAGCTGAATCCCTATCCAGCTTATTCTCTCTTTCTCCCACCCTCTCATCTTTCTTCCTGTAACAGGACCTACCTGTATGGTAGGAGATAGCTTTTATCAGCTCATTATATATTTTTAAATCTCCTTATACTGATAAAAACAGTTAGTGGATGTTATCAATAAAATGCCAGTAAACCCTGGACACTGGAGTACATAATCCTAACCTCCTATTAAATGGGAACTGTTTTACTTCCCAAAGAGTTTGTGTGTTGGAGCTCTGTCACTTTTTGATCAGGCAGATGCTGCTGCTTTTGAAATCAGTTGGCTGCAGAAGCAGCCTGCTCCAGTTACTGAAGGGAGAGACGTCATCCAGGAAAACCTGGGTTTGTTTTCTGAACCTCTCTGGAGCACAGCTAATAAAAATGTCCTGACAAGTCAGGCATTATTAAAAAAAGAAAACCAGTTATCTTTATAAAGCCATTGTTACCTTGGATTTTTGTTTCAGCTGTCTCCTCTGGCCTTCTTGAATACTTTTGGTGTGTAGAGAAGGGATAATTCTCAAATTCCAGGGTCATCTGCTTCAGCTTTTCATGTACAGTTCTCTTATGAAACTCCCAAGCTGGTAGATTCAAACACTGTGTTAGTTTCTTGCATGAGAGCTTTTATTCTTATGACCTTGTCAGTGAGCTGCTCACTCTAACAGAGTAACTATTCTGCAGTATCCAACTGTACTAAATAGAAATTCCAAGAGTTTTCTGAGGGTATTTAGCAGCATCTTGCTTTTCCCACTTTACTTTTGCTAACCCTCCTACCCCTGTGCATGATAAGAGTGACCACATAAAGCATATCTGTTTTATTTTAGTCAGAGAGGATGTGTGTGAAAATGGTTGGAAAAATCTATGCTCATCTTGTCCAGGGTTCTTTGAAAAAAAAAATCTCTGATTTATTTATTATTTTTGCAAGTTTTTGAATTTTAGCACAGATAAATTACTAGGTCCTAGTAAATGCCTTTTCTTTTGAAATTCCATTTTGATGAGTTATAAACACCTTGTTTGCTGTTTCTCCTGTAGTCAGTTTGACTCTGCTTGGTGTATCCAAGTATCTCCACACAGACATTTGTAGTGAAGACTGAGTCATGCCTCGCAAAGCAAAGGCAATAACTTCCAAAAACAGAGCAGTAAACAAACTGTAACCTGGTTATAAGGTTTTATTTATCTGCTGTAATTTTTCTGTATCATTAAGTCCAAGTGGATGGATGGTAATGAGGTAATGAAATAGCCATTAAACATATTTTTGCCATTAGTATCCAGCTTGTGGTTCCTGCTGAAGTCTGCAAACCTCCTAGTTTTGGCTAGGAGTGAACTTTTGGTACTCTGTCCAGTTTTCTGGAGGAGTGCTCCAGGGATCCACAGTCCAGGTGCTGATGAAAAGCTTATTGTCATCAGCTGGGGAAGGGAGGGAAGAGCCAGTTGAGATATGATGACATTTGATTATTATCTAGCATTGCTCCATCTTCCACATATTTAAAATAGCAAATGACCTCAGCCTTCCACTCGTTACCAAAACCTTCATTTTCCAAAACATCATCCATGGGTAAGGACTCTCTTGGGTAGTTCTGTTGGCTTCACAGGAAAATGTCCTGAACTGGGAAATGTTAAATGTTCCAGGAGATTTCAACTCAGGGCTCTTGAGGAGTGTCATCTTTACCCTCGAATGCTGGACAAAGCTGATAGCTCATAAAGAGCAGTGTGGGATCTGAGCTCCACTCTGCCAGAGAGGTTAAACATAACCTGGATTAGGTGTGGGGAAAGGAGCTGTGCTCAGAGGAGGCCTTGACTAAACAGGTTTAACTTGTGCAGTCTAGTAAGGCTGATTACCATCTATAAATACAATAGTGGGAGAAACGAGAATGAGGTGAGGTTTAAGTCAAAAGAAGTAAAAAGGCAAAGCACCTGTAAATATTTCTCTTCTAGATGTGAGAAAGTGTTTCCAAAATCTTCCTGTTTCAGTTCTGGGGACAGAAAACCTGAACTGTTCGTAAACTAACAGACTTTTATCTTGTGGTACCTGTTGCAGGTGAGGTTTGCAACTGGTGGTTCAAGATGCTCATTTCAGCCTTTAATTTGAGAGATTTATGCATTTCTCTTATTATAGCTCTCTAGGACAAGTTGTGTTCTCCCCACTCTACAGATGGGGAAAAATGAGGTGATGGGACTTGCCTGATAGCATCCATGAAAAGAGGGAAAGAGGGACAGAACTGCCAAGTGAGGTCATCCCAGTTCTGTTCCAGCCTATAGGGAACAGTGCCTGGTTTTTAGAGGCACTTGTCATGCAGCGAGAAAAGTGCAGCCGAAGGATGTGGGTGACTGATCTGAATTTCTAAATGTTACACTTTGGGCAGCTTGCACTGACTGAGGAGTCACAGAACTGGCCCAGAAATAAATCACCACCAGCTGATGTTTTCAATGACTTAAAGGACAGCTACTGGAATTGATGTTATAGTGATTTTTAAATATACTGAATTTTAGAAGATTTCATACGCCTGCTCATGCTAGATCTGTTGTAGGAAGCCTAATTAAATTAATTACTTCTTGATCAAGACTTTAGAGTATAACTTCTTTACATTAAAGATTCTAGTAACACTTCAGTACTTTCCTGAAGCTGCTTGCAAAGCAGTACAACTATATAACATCCTGCTTCCATTTTTTAATTTTATTTGGTTGTTGAGTCAACTCCCTGCCCCATCTAGCAGGAGTTTAATGTTTCTGAACTCTGTGGTAAAATAACCACAGAATCCTCTGTAAAACTTGTAGAGATATTTTAGTAAAACTGGGCTAAAGGCCATCAGTGATTCTGACTAAACAAGGTATTCAAAATATAGCTAAAACATAAATTATTTAGCCACTCACAGGTGTCAGTGTGAGAGATGCCTTTCTGTAACTCAGGTTTCTTGGATGTGCAACTAATAAAAATTTGGGGATTTTAATATGTTTCATGATGTCAGCCTTGAAATTTAACCCAGAACATATTGCGATCTTGCATTCCTAATCAGATTTATTAATCAGAAAGCACTAATTTATCTCATTCTTTATGGAAGTTGGGGTGCAATGGGAATTTTAGTGAGGGTCTCTTTCTACCCAAATAAAAGACACTACCTGTGGCTTAGGAAGTGTTTGAGCTCTGAATGGTAGGAGGTCAGAGGAGGCTTCTGGGGAGCAGTTAGCACATGTTTGCTCTTTTTTTCATTTCTTTTGCTGTTTCCTAAGCTTCTGTTCTTGGCCTCTGTACGAGTCAGTGTTGTGGACAAGATGGACCTTTGGCATGATTTAGTGGAATTGCTCTGTTATATGGGTAGAGTAAATAATTCTTGAATTTCCCAGTAGTTTTTCTATTATGTTGTCTGATTGCTCCTACTTTGTGATCATTTCAGGTTGTTCCGTTGCTGATGCATAGAAAAGTCTGTGTTCCTCAAAGCAAGCTTGTGTATGTGCTTTATCATTTTAGTCTTTTTCTTTTTTTTTTAAGACTGAAAAGACTACTTCATTGCTCTCCAAGCTTCCTTAAAACTAAATATATAACATTACAAAACCTGGAAGATTTCAGCTTAAAAAGAAAAGGTACAAAATGTGGAGGCTGACTTGCCAGATGACAAAGAGAATCGAAATGTACTATGTTGGTAACCTTTGTGCTTGCCTAAAACCTTATTAGTTTTACTGTTTGGGGTTTTTTGTAATGTTTTACACAACTGCCTCTCTTTACAAGCGGCTCTAACTTGAATTATTCATTGGAGAACTGGATTGAACTTCACCAGTGTCGTTGCCAAATATTTCAATTACTGGATTTCTAGAGACAGCACAAGTTCTTCTATTCTGCCTCTCTTTTCTTGAAGGTTGATTTGACTTTTTTTGCATACTTCTGAACGATTTCCATTGCCAATTTTGGATATCTGGGTTATTTCACAGTGCATAGGAGTGTGTATGGGTGATATAAGGATGGGCACTGATGTCCAGGGGAAGGTTTTGGAACCAGATGATCTTTAAGGTCTCTTTCTACCCAAACCACTCCACAGTTCTGTGATATTTCAGCAATTCTGGTATTGGGGACCAGTTTGGAGTATGGCAGGTGTCAATTTGTCTCAAAGCAGTTTGTTTCTTCAATAACTCCTATAATAAAAAATGTATTTGTGCTCCTCTTTTTGGTAGTGATTCTTTCAGGTATTTTGATTTTTTTGAACACCAATACTCAGGAAATAGTTTAGCAGAGCTGACTTGATGTACAGTATATTTAGCTTTCATCAAACATACAGATTGTAGCTGAGGGCCAGCTGCTGCTGTATTTTGTTAAATTACTGAATTTTAAAGGTTCAGGAGTTTTGGAATTAGTGCTAACAGGTTTAAAAGCCAAATCCAGCTCCCTATAGCTTTCACTGGTTACAATGAAAACCCAAAAATTCATTTTCTTGAAGTTCATAGTTGTTGTAAAACTCTCTTTTGTGTAGACTCTTACATGTTTTGCATGAGGTAGTTTAACTCAGCCTGAAGCACATTTTTAAAAGCACATGGTTATAAATTTCTAAGATGATGATCAATGGGTTCCTTGAAACAAACTTCATCTGTTGCATGTGGAACAATTGCATGTGTAAAAAAGTAAAAGGATTATTGAACTGAGTAAAAGTGGGATTTTATAGCTGGAGGGATTTTTCTTCCAGAAATCAAAGATTGAAACTCACTGCCATCCAATTGGAAAAGAATTTTTGCACTTTTGGAGGTACTGAAGTGAGGCACCAAGCTGTGTGTCTGTCTGTAAATGACATTATTAATGGTACACGAGACCTTAAATAAACTTAGATCAAAAGCTCGTGAAATAATGTAAATGTAAGGGCAAAAGACATTAATAGTGGTTTCTTTTAAAAGTAAAAAATCTTACTACATTTTTTTTTTTATTAAGGGAAACAAAGTAAGTTAGGTGGAATATATTTTGTTTGTCTCTTTTGTTTTCAAGGTTTGGCTTGAGCAACAAGTTTGATACAGAATTTCCTTCTGTTCTGACAGGGAAGGTAAGTGTGAGATTAAACTGTTCTTTTCAATGGGAACACTCAGTGCATCCAGTGATTTCTGTGTTGGCTACATGAGCATGAACCCACTAAAAACTGTTACCTGTGGCCTGTGTGAGCCAGCTGCTTGTTCCTCAGTGGAGCTGGAAACAAGAAGGAAGGATTTGCAGTGATTGTTATTGTTATTGACATTCCAAACCCAGCAGAGATCACCATGGATCCAGAGTGTTTCTGTGCAGACATGAAAGCCAGACTCACTTAACCTTGCTTTTTAAATACCTGGAGTTTGTGCTCCCTCCTGGGTGAATTAAATCAGTGCAAATACTAGACCTCTCTTTTGAGTAAGCCTGACAAGCCTGGAGTTTGTTTAGACAGCTCTCTAGAAGTGAATCTGTTTTATCTGAAGCTTTACAGAACAAAAACATAGTGTTAAATCTACAAATTAAGTAGGTTTTTAGTACATTTTTACAAATACTGTTTAGTTTTGAAAATTAGTGGTGACAAGTCTCTTGCTTTCTCTGGAGCCCTGTCATCTTACTAAATGCAAGTGTAAGAAACTGTAATTTGTAGCTATTAATTCAATCTTCACAAAATCCTTAGTTTTAAATTGTTTTCATAATTATGTTTTTTTAATCTTTTATTTCATTCTTTTTCTCCTGAATTTTTTTCTTCTCCTGTTTCACTCTCTAGTGCTTTGCTTTTGCTTCGATTTATATCCCCCTTGTGTATCTTCTCCAGAAGTTGTGAAGAAAAAAGTTTATTTGGCTCTTTGTGCTTAGTCTTGTGTCATCCCATAGAGCTGCACTCCCTCTGCAGCCTCTTGCAGAGGTTGAGTCACACCACCAGAGCACTGAACACAGCTGGGTGGTTGCTCCTGCTTCTGCCAAATCCATCTTTGGGCTTTTTCCTCCTTCATTTTCACACCAGAGTACAATGAATCCTTGGGTTGGAGTTGACAGCAGTACCCCTGAAAAGCAGGTTGTGCTTGGAGTTTTTGGTGCTGAAAATCAGCCTGGGAATTGTGGTTTTGTTTTAGGGTCTCACTGAGCTCAGAAGGACAAATCCTACTGATTCCAGTGTGAGAGATGCTGACAGCACTTTGCATTTCACCACCTTGTGTGAGGCTTATCCTTTTCTGGGAGGCTCTTTCTGATCACTGAAAAGCCACAATCATTTTGGAAAAAAACAATTTTATGTTCTTTTACTCAAGTTGTAGTTTATTATAAATAAACCTGTAGAAAATCCCTAGCAAGAAATGTTAAAACTTAATCTGATGATATAATTTCATTTCTTTCTCTCTCTACAATATATTTGGGTGATTAAAAAAACAAACCAAACCTACAACCAGGTCTACACTTTTTAATACCAACATCGATGGCTGTCACATTTTCCACTTGATTGTCCTCCTCTTGTTAAATAGACAGTGAACAAAAGCTTAATTTAAAGTTCAGTTGAGTGCTTGGACTTAATTTAGCAAAGAAAGGAACGAGGAAGTTCTTCTGCTTGGCATTTACCCTTCTTGTTGTGCAGATGTGATCAGTGCTCCAGGAGTGACACGGGCAGGGATTTGCTCCATGCAGGGATGCTTCTCTGCTGAGAATCTTGAATTCTGTTATCTTGTGGATTTGAGGGCCTTTCTGAGCAAGGAGACCTTGGAAGGAAATGAATTCCCTTTTGTCAGGGGAGAACACCAATCAAACAAGATAGTAAACACATTTTTCTTCCTGCCTGCCACACATTGCCATGAAAGACATTAAAAACCACAGTCGTGGGTCTTTCGGTTTTTAATACTTTCATCAATTGTAAGAAATAAATAATCTGCTTCTTCCTCTGATTGAGACAGTCAATCATCTTAATCCCTACTGAAAATGAAAATTCAGTCATTTTTTCCAGTAAGGTTTTCTTCAAATAGCTTGTTAAATAATTCACAATAATCAGTATTGTAGTCAATACACCACTTTACGATCTTCTGTTGCTAAAATGGAGGTTTTTTACCTTTTGTGAAATCAAAATGTATGAATTAACAGTGACTGTTTTTATTTACAAATTGGAATTAAAATGTTCACTCTGAACTTGCAATAGTCCTCAGCTCCTCTAAGACAATGTCATAGTTTATTGATATTGCCTTTGTAACATTAAGTTTAATGGCTTGGCTGTCCACTGTGAATTATGTTAATAATATATCCCATCTGCTAATGGAGTGGAAGAGATGAAACCATTAGATGGGCTTCATGGATTTCTCAGTGGTACTGCTTTTCTTTTGAATTAAAACAGATGTAAGAGATGTAGGTTCTTAAAGCAGGATAAAAATCCTAATTAGAGCAAACTCTGTAGCTACACCTTTCTCCCAGAAGCACCAACTTTTGGGATTTATGCCACACTCTTGTGTTAGTAATTTACTTAAGCTTCCTGCTCTCACTTTGCCCATCCACATAATGATGGCAGCAAACCAGTTAATTTTCTGTTTCTGAGATCTGGAATCCCCCTCCTCCTTCACCCATTTCCCAGTCTCCCAGTTTTTACAGAGCCTGCATAGCTGCTGTAGGTTAGCCTGGGGCTACATGCTTGTAATTACATCTTCAGTGTTTAATTGAGACTTAATTTGTTGCTTTCCTTGGGAGAGGTGAAAGTGTGCATTTGAGGGTAAAGCATAGACAATGAAATAATAAAGGAGAGGAAAATCCTGGCTAGGTCAGATGTTGGGCCTAGCTAATTCAGCTGGATTAATATTTGTCTTGCAGGATGAGACATAAAACTCACCTGGTTTGTAAATCCCAAGCCAGAGCTTCTTTTTAATGGAACATTATAAGAAAAGATTTGACTACACTTAATGCAGAGGCAATATTTAACTTTTAATAAGGTAATTGGACCTTGGCCTAAATTGAAGTGATGTTTAAATTTAAATTGTGTGCTTCAGGTTTACAGGATTTTTACTTCTCTTAAACAAGCTTTTAACAAAATATTCTCCATGAAATGGAGCAGAGTAGCACACACTGCTCCAGGTGAGCAGAAAATGATGGAGGCAGTGATCCTTAAGGGGAAAAGTGGAATTTCCTGCTCTGATGTGGAAACAAAAGGGGTCCTGCCCAGAGAGGAGTGTGCAGTGCAGGGCAATGGGAGCCATAAATGAGGGCTGGGCATTGTGATCCCATTGCGCCGTGATTGATAGGCTTGGTGATCATGATGATTGAAGGAGAAAGATCAGACCTGCTGGGCTTTACTCGCTCCCTTCCTGTGTTTGGAGATCCTCTGCATCCTGTTGTAAAATATTATGACACCCCCTCCTTTCCTTTTATGTGTTTTTGTTTTTTCTCTCCTAAAAGGAGCTAATGTCCCTTCCCGAGGTGTACAGCACAGCCAGGAGCAAAGTGCTTATCTCGTTCTTTTCAAGAGCCAGACACAAACTCGCCAAGAGATTTCCAGAATTACTCAAAATTTAGGCTTTCTTAGGGAGCTGTCTTTGTGCAGGAGGAGCTGTTAATTCTCTGTTTGAAATACTTCAGTCACTTCACATACACTATTCAATAGCTGTACCTGCAAGGAAGGCAAGAGGTAAAATTGTGCCAGAAAATCAACAATTCTGTGGTGACTTTCATTTGGATACTGTTTCATTAGTAGATTAGAACAGTTATTTACAGGTATTTTGTTCTCAATCACTGTATAACAATGCTTAACTGTTACTGAGCTGTAAACTGAGCAACAAAATTGTGCTTTTTTCTGTTTATCACAAAATGAGGCTTATCTTGATCTCCAGTTCCTTTAGTTTCAGATGAAGAAGTGTCATTAGTGACAGAAATATTTGTTGTGATTCCATTTCCTAAAGGCAGAAACAATCCAATAGTTTGGGTCAGCCAAAACCATGTTAAGTAATTTTCATCTTATGTTGTACCCAAGAGATTCACCTTTACATGAAAATATTGGTGAGTTAGCAGGTAGTGATGCTTTCATAATATTATATTAAGGTAAACATCAGACCAAAATTCCTAAAAGAGAAATTTTCTGTTGTTTAGTGGCATCCAAAGTTGGTTCTGGTTTAGCCATTTGCTCTGCAGGAAGGAGACTCCTTCGACTTTGGTCTCACCACTAAGGATCAAACTGTTAACCTGATGTGAACAGTGACTCCCTAAAATCTCTCACAGGAACAGGGAATCTCCCTGTGCTTTCTTTTCAGATCCCACATTTTTCTGCCAGCTGTGATCTGAGAATCTGGTTGAGTTCTCTTTGTGCTGGATATAACCACTGAGAAGGGTTATTCTTGTTAAACTCAATTCTGGGCTGTGCCATTCCATTGTCTTTGGCAGGTTTGTTCAGCTGCATTTGGATGTTGAGCTGTGGTGTTGTCAAAGTCCAGTAAACTTTGTGTCTGAAGGAAAAGGAAACATTCTCTTTTCTTAGGGAGTCTCATTACAAAAGTATAAATGAGGTCAAGAAAAAAAAAACCTATTTATTTTTATATTTCACATAAACAGAACGTAAAATTCCACTTTTCAAAGGAAGTGCCATTTGTAGATATCTAAATGTGAGGCCCATGGAAACTTCCTTAAGAGTTGAGAATGCCAATTAGTGTAGGAATCAGTTTGCTTTGAGGCAGTGTGACTGCAGCAGCTGTCTGAGGTTACTGCAAACAACCAGCCCCAGATGTTCTTTCCTACAAAACACTCTCCCACGTTGAAGATTAAATGATTTTGCTCTTGTGCATCTGGTATTAATTACATCCCAGTACAAGATCTGACTCTGGCAAAGAAATCCATAAAACCTCATTCCAGAGACATGCAAGTACAGGATACTTTGCCACATTACAATGGGAGTTTTTTTCATTGCAGATGTTCCAGTACAAAAGATCTCAGGGGGTTTCTTTGGCCGTTTTCTTTTTTTTTGTTGTTTTTCTAACCTAAGGTGTCTATTGTAAAACAGATTTTTTTAGTTGCTGCATTTGTGCATGTAAAACAAACCAGTCTGTTTAATGTGGGAGGGGGGAAAAAGAATTACTTTCTGTGTATTTAATAATTCCTGCTATAAAATAATCACACTTAA
Source organism: Vireo altiloquus (assembly GCA_013396875.1). Lineage (NCBI taxonomy): Eukaryota > Metazoa > Chordata > Aves > Passeriformes > Vireonidae > Vireo > Vireo altiloquus. The sequence continues at coordinate 344,731 of VZRF01002584.1, forward strand.
ATTATGTTCTTATGTTATTAACTGAGGGCCAGGCTTGTGTGCAAGCCCAGCTGCCCCCTGACTCTGTAGTGCCTGCTGACCTGAATGGCCAGGAAACAGATGTTGCATTTATTTACTCCCTTTCCTGCAATGCTTTCAAGAATTCAGCTCTTGTCAATAGGCAGAGGCAGCAGCATCAGGTCCTCTCCATTTCCTGCCCCGTGGCTTTTCCCCTGGTGAAAAGGCTCTTTGTCATTAAATGAACTTTTGTTGGTGTTGCTGCCCTTGTTTGCAGAGTCAGATGAGCAGAGTTGGGCTTGCTTGGCTGGGGGGTTGTGGAGCAGTCACAGCTTTGTGTACAGACTCATTCCAGGGGATTTTCAGGAACGTGGAAAGCAGTTAGGAAAGATGGGAGTTTTAATTGGTTTGAGTTGTGCCTGCCTGGTCAAGTCTCCTGAAGTTGGTTCTGATTATTCTGCTTGGTGCATTCGGATGCTGGATTGTGTTAGAGTCAGGAGTGTCATCGTGGAGTCACTGCCTCAAATCCATGTTTGACTTGTCAGATGGAAGTGACTTGGAGGGAGATGAGAGCTTTGGGATATGTGAGAAATGCAGCTATTTTAGAAAAGAGCTTCTTTCTGATACAAACTGGGGCTTCCACTGTGACTCTGCAGTGGCAACATAGATGTAAAAGATTTATTCCTTATTTTCAAAAAGCTGGTGTGCAATAAGTAAGCTTTATTCCTAACTCTGTCCAAGCTGCATTGCTCTGCCTTAAATACAATCCAGTGTATTTCTTTCTAGGCTTCCCTATTTTAGGAAGCAGCCACAAGGGAAGTTGTGGCTTCTGTCTGGGCCACTTCAGGAAGTTATTTGTGGACAGAGCCTTCACCCAGGCACAGTGCAGACATAGATTGGTATGACATTAATTTGGACAATATTCTCCCTTTCTGTGATACATATTTTTACTGCAAAGCTCCCACCTTTGGAAAGCAGAGATCTGTCATTCTTCCATGTTCTCACTCAGTGTAGCTAATGCATGTATTGCCCAGCTGGGTTCCAGTTGTGATTTTGTCTGTGTTTTCAGGCCAATTGATTAATTACTGCTGCAATAAATACAGATGATGCTGTTCATCTAAAAGATGTTTGGCTTTTTAATTCAAGTTTGTGCAGCACACACACCAGAAATGAATTTATTGCAGGAAAATGCCTTTTCACACTCACTGGGCTACCAGTGATTTAAAAGATTGTGTAATTTTATATTTCATTTTAACCTGGAGAGGCAATTTCTGAGAAAATCCACCTGTGCTGGCTCTCCCTGAAGTTGAGCCCTTCTGTTGCAGGTGGCCCCTGAGGAATTCAAGACCAGCATTAGCCGAGTGAACGCCTGCCTGAGGAAGAACCTCCCAGTCAATGTGAAGTGGCTGCTCTGTGGCTGTCTGTGCTGCTGCTGCACCCTGGGCTGCAGCCTCTGGCCCGTGGTCTGTCTTAACAAAAGAGTGAGTCCATGTTTCATCTTATTCTGTGGATTTTTTTAATTACTGGAAGGATTAAATAACTTTTCGTAATACCATCCCCATTTCAAAACTCTGCTTTGGTCTCATATTCCAAAGGTTGTTCTGGTTTCCACCTTAGAAAATAAAAAAAATAAGAAATTATACCAAGTTACCAACTGAATTAATAGTTTTAAGAACAGCTGTTCCCATCTCAGTTCAAACAGGATGGAATATATGATAACCTTAAATTTCCTAAAATTTGAGTTAAATGAGTGCAGAACTGGAATATGCACTTCAAAGAGTGGCAGAATTAGACTGAAAAATCAATTTTCACCTCCTCCATCCCCACTAGCCTCACCCTATCCCCTGAATAAATATTTTTTAAACTTAAAAATCACTTTTTTTATATGCAATAGACACCACAACATTTCAGATTTGTGGTTTATTTGCCATATTTTACTGTGCTGTTTCTGGTAAGAACAAGAACCAATTTATTTTCTAGAGACTTTTCCCCCAGCAGAGAGTTGACCACTCCTGTAATCAAAGGAATAATTCTGAAAAGCACTTTAGTAGTATCAGGTAAACATAATCTTAGTTACCTCTGTGATTTACATTGAAAACTGATTTATCACAGCAGGAAATGTTTAGGGAGTGCATTAATGTGTTAACTTGAAGTGCTCATCACTGAAGCTGCATCACTAAAAAGTTACAGGACTTGTTTTAGCTCATTTTAACTGCCTTTATAAACGTAATTATTGCAGAGGAATGTGCCTGAGAGATACAAATGGAGTATTTGCAGGTTTAAAACCATATTTAATATCCCTGTACCAGTGAAAATCTAAAGAAATGCCCTTAAGGTGTAGCAGTATTAATGAAATTCTCAAGGTTTCAGAGAAAATGCACCAAGTAGGGAAAATGATGACACTTCTGGGGGGGGTGTGAGGGTGATATCAATCATGCAGTGATTAAAATTAAATGTATACCATGCAGGGTCATCACAGTTGTCTTCTTGTGACCTTAAAAACCACTGAAAGTTGAGAAAGCATCTCCTCTGCACAGCAGTGGAAAGAGACATGAAGGTCATGGTTTGGTAGGCCAGAATTGAAAATACAAACACCATTTGTTGTGAGCTGGAGTTTGGTGGTGGTGAGATTTTTTTTTCAAGATCCAGATCACAATTCCATCAGCAAAATCTGGAAATTATATGTATGGAAATGTGCTGCCAGCAGAATACCTGCAGTGAGTGCAGGATTTGGCCAAGAGAATGTGGGAGAATCTGTTTTGTTGTTGGCTGTGGTAGGTAAAATCACCAAATTTACAAACACTCTTACTAACTAAATAAATTCTGGAAAAGAATTCAGGCCTAAGTTGGACTTGATTTTAAAAATGTTTTCCATCCTTAATGATTCTAAGTTAAGAAAAAACCCATGGGTGTTTCCTGGTTTGAGAAAATGGGGAGTTGAAGTGGTAAGATTCCCATTTATAATTATCTTCTGCTTGGTTCTACTTTTATAAAACTTAACTTATTATAAATAAAACGAACTCGCTATAAATTAACCTTAGCCAGAAAAGCAGTAGTGAGATTCTTCTGGGCAGGGCTGGCTGCTGAACAATTTCTGATACAGTTCTGATTTCCTTTCTAGACTAGAAGATCAATTCAGAAGTTATTAGAATGGGAAAATAACAGATTATATCATAAGGTAAGAAAAGAGTGTTTGTTTTTTTCAGCTTTAAGAATATTTAAGGATTTTAGAGTCTTGTCATCATTCCATAGTTTATACTGATCCTAAATAATAGATCCTTATAATTCAGTATTGCTAATGCTTGTTGCATTACCCATCCAAACAAGGCTGTGTTAATCCTTTGTTAATTATTTCTTTAGCTTGGTTTGCACTGGAAGCTGAGTAAAAGGAAATGTGAAACTAGCAATATGATGGAATATGTGAGTATTGCTTCTGTTACTTACTGCAGTTCCACAGAACTATGATTTAACAGAGAAAATCCTTCACTTGGTGGCCTTGTGCAAAAAGACCTAGAAAAATGTGAAGTTTGATCTGTAATTTGGAATGAGGGAGACCCACTGGGACTTCCTGCATTGGGGTGATTCCCACACCAGCACCAGTCCGGAGTTCTTTACCTTATCCACCTTTTCCAGTGATACTCATAATTCCTTTGATTCAAATAATTTTGCAGAAATATTGCATCTTTATAATAATGTGTCTTTTTGGTTGGACCTTTTCTTTTGTGGTTTTGGTTTTGCTTTGTTTTGGTGGGGTGTTTTGCCAGCTCTAAATTTCACATGGTTGTAAACAAGACAGACTTTTTAGGAAAGCAGAATTTCAATTTTTTCTGTGGTTCTAGCACTTTAAGATGTAGCTGTGAAGATTGTGTAGACTTTAAGGAAAGAGATCCACTCCCAAAAAAGCCAAGTATCCAGAATCCCTCTGCTTTGTTACCCTGGGGAACATTCCCTGCTCACAGACTACCTCAGATATATTTAGCCTTATGAATTAGCTAAGGCTGCATGGAAATGGTGCTGAAGCTTTGAACTTTTTGATTACTGTGTTCTGTTCTTGTCTTTTTCCCTTCTTCAACAGGTAATATTAATAGAATTCTTACCAAAATACCCCATATTTCGACCTGACTGAGGAACAGCATTGGTCTTTGGTGTTACCTGTCATTTTCTACCCTTAGTGCCTTGTAGATGATTTTGGAAAGAAGATGGTCTACTTTGCTGTGACTTAAAAATGTTCTTCAGTAGAAATCTTCCTCGCTGTTACTTTCTTTTGTTAAGAAGAGAACAATTTGCACATTTTTTTCTGTTAAACGAGGCTTCTATGTTGCACTCTGAATTTTTAACATTACCAATAACTGATAGAGTTGCCACTAGGGATCTTAACATCAGTGCTGCTTAAACTTGTTCTGAGCATGCTGCCTTATTAATTTCTCTCTTTGCTGTCCTCCAACGTGCATCCTAAAGCTGTGTCATCCTAGATTTCATCCTAAGTGTTGCAATCCTAGAAACCCTCAGTAGGAATGTCCAGGTAAACTCCAGTAGTAATGATTTTAGTAGAACCTGCTTGCATAGGACTTGCAATCAACAGCACTGGTTTTGTCCTGCACTTTGCAAAATCATCATTTACATTAGGGGGGTTCATTAGTTTACCCACTATGGATTTGTAAATATTGACTCTTTGCATAATGTAAAGTGTGGTATGCCAAGGTTTACAGAATGTATTATAGCTCTTATTCTATTGCCAACAGTCCCCCAGCACCTGTCCCATGTGCTCGTTCCCCTGGCATTGTACAGACCCACCCACGCTGGTTTTATGGGAAAGCCATAAAGAGTTTGTACATATGGCAGATGTGTAGGGCTCAGTTGCACTTTGTTTAGTAAATGGATAAAAAATGCATAGCATTTCTGTCTTTATTTGGAAAAGCAGTTCAGGTGGTGTTCGCAGCGCCTGAAATACGAAATCTTCACCTCTGAAAAAGCTGCATTTGTGGAGTGGATGGCAGCTGCTATTAACAAAATACCCTAAAGTCTCTTTTTAAGTGAGGAATCTACAGACATTAAGTTCTATTTTGTTTTGAAGTCAGGAAAAGTTAACCTCGAATCAGAGAGCTTCATTACAGAGAAGAATTAGGAACAGCCAAATCAAAGCTGAAGTAGCACCTTTGTTATTGGGGTGTGGTTGGACTTCAGCAGCTTCACAGTTAAGTGACTGATGTCCCTTCCCGTGGAAATAAATTTTATCTGAAAGTGGAGTTTCAAAACATGCTGAGGGGAGGAAGTGGAGCAGTTGAAAGGGTTCCTGAATATGTTTTGGCAGTCAGGCACTGTCTGGAGAGCCACGAATGCTTTGTGGAATTCAGTATTATTTTGGATTCTTCCCTGTTTGCCTGATCTCAGGAAGGGAAGTAATTGTAGAAAAACTTCCTCTGATGGCTGACCTAAGCGAGACCACTCGATAAAAGAAAGCAGATGGAAAGTGTTGCAAGTTCCCTGCCTTTCCTAACTAGAAATAACAAAACCCAGCAGATAACTGAGAGCTGCAAGCTGTGCTGGATTTCATTATCAGTGTCCAGGCTTTTCTTCGCAGCATCTTGACTCCCTGCAACATCATCCCAAGTTGCTTTTTAGTTCCAGGGTGACTTGGGGTTTCATCTGAATGTATTTGCATCTCTCCAGTTTGCAATATGCTATTAAAATACAGTGTTTGTAAGACCATTGCATCCTAATAGCTGTAGTAGGTCAGATTCCTTGTACACAGTGTTTACAGAAGGCCAGTTTTATGCAAGTTGTTACTCAAAGGGAAGTTGGTGCTGTTTCCAGTCCCAGACTGATGGGTCAGAGTCTGAAATCTGCACATTTCATGCAGAAACTTTGTTTGACTGGTAGATTGGTGACAGCTAAATGTGTAGTTGCATTTGTAACATGAATAAAAACCTCCTGTGTTGTTTGAAATTATCATTAGCTACACCTTGCAACTCAGATTTCCATTGCAGATCCAAGTGTTGTCTCCAATTTATTTCTTTTTTTGGGGGGATGAGTGTTAACTGGAAGCAGAGAAAATAATGGCAGAAAAAGGCAGGGTAAACCAAAACTGAAATGGCACACTCAGTTCTTTAGGTTTCCCTGACAAATGACTTTCTGGAGTAATTAACGGAACAATGGAAGCTTCTTACTGTTCTGCCAGAACTTTGTTGTGCAAAAAACTCAAGAAATCTCAGCAGGTTCTGATTTTCTTCTTCACATGACTGTATTTTCTCAGTGTACTTTTCCAGCTGGGAGAACAGGCACTTCCCATGGAATCACAGGATGGGTTGGGTGGAAGGAACCCTAAAGCTTCTGTCATTCCACCCCTGCCATGGGCAGGGACACCTTCCACTAGCCCAGGCTGCTCAGAGCTCCATCCAAACTGGCCTTGAACACTTAAGCACATAATATTAGTTTTGAAGGTTTACATTTGAAGTACATAAATCCTCTACATTTTGTCCTTAATTATTAATCGTGCACAGTCTTCAAACCACGTCTTTGTGTTTTAATTGACATTTAATTATGTGGCCATAAAGCAACCGGTAAAGAACCAGAGCCAAACCTGTCATTTACAGTAAGCTCCATGTTTTAATAAGTAGATAAATTTGCATTAAAATGCAAAACCAGCAGCAGTATTATATTTGCATGTGAAAGAGGATCATTGAAAGGTGAAGGCAGCTGGCAGTAGTGCTGTGGCCTCTGTACACAGGTTCTTTTTGCTGTCCTTCAATACAAAAACATCCCAGGTATTTCTGTCTCACAAGGCTGGAAATCTCATTTTTATGACACTAAATGATCAGCATGAGTTGGTGAAGTGTTCATGGAGGATATTTGTCAGAGTTTGTAGCAGTGTAACAGATTCATGTCAGCAGAGTGAGTGGAAGCAGTAAGGAAAGTGCCTTGGCTGGTTCAACACCATTGTGCAGAGGAGAAAAGGGAATTGGTACCTCTCAGGAGTGGGAGTTTGCAGCAGATTTTTAAAAGCAGCTACTGTCTACCAAATCAGTGTTTATTTCCTCACAGAAACATGTTGACACTAATTTTGTTTCTAGATTTATATCCAGGAAACCTTTGGGTTTGTATCTAGAACATTTTGTATCTGGAGAGTATTGAAGGAGTACAGAACACTGGCAGAGTATCAAAGCTCTTCCTTAGTGATGCCCCAGCTGCACCTGCAAAGGTGTTTTCCCAGAGGAGGAACACAAAAGTGTTCATTCCAACAGGCACACCCAACTAGGGAGTGTGAGTTCAGTTGTAAATGGGTAACTTTAAAACAGAAAAAAAAAATATTATTGAATCTGGTGTGGTTTTGATAAATAGAAAAAAAAAAAGTTCCTGTTCTTTTCTTGATAGGTACAAAACTCCATATGCAAAACCATGAATGGATGTTTATTATTGTCCCACTGACAGTTTACTACATTTTCTTGTCAACATACTACCATTGGAGCAATAAAAATGTCAAGCTATTAACATTCAGCATAAATTATTTATCACTTTAGTAAGCAATGTTATGTGATTCTTCTGCCATTCTTTTGTTTTCTGCTTTTGGTGTTCTTACAGTGTTGTAACATACTTGTATTGCTTCAGAAAAGTGGTTTTGTTTAAGCTGTATGAAACTGTGTTCTTAACACTTTTATTCTGTTTACAAGTGAACAGCCACTTTTTTAACAGGACCTCACATCTGGAGAGTTTTCTCTCTATTTTTTATTTTAAATGAAAATAAAATTCTAACTGAGCTTGCTTTCTACAATTTACTGCACTGGCTTGTGCCATTGAAAGAAGCTGGAAGTCAGACATGCTTCATCACTTTGAGACATTTTTCTTTAATTAAATGCAAAGATGAAAACCTTGACTAGTGCAATGTGTTTATGAAAAAAGAAATAATGGGAATCTTTTGCTTCTCCCCCTGTAGAGGTGTTAGAGTGGGATGGCAGCAGTGGTGGGATGTGTTTAAATGAGACACACCTCATACAGCCAGGCCAGGGGCTTGACTGCTTTCAGGAACAACACTTGGAAAGAGAAGTGTTTGGGAAAGATTCCCAAAGGAGAAAACTGCAGAATGATCATTTTACCTGGTTTTCCTCCTGATCCACCTTCCAACCAGGCAGTGGTGGAGTCCCCATCCCTGGAAGTGTTCAAAAATGTGTGGATGTGGCCCTGGAGGACATGGTGGCCACAGTGTTGGTGCTGATGGTTGCACTTGGTGATCTCCGAGGTCTTTCCCAACCTTAACGATTCCATGAGTTGGTTCCTGGGCTCCCAGACCCTCCCTTGGAAGGACTTCCTGAAGGAATCTCTCCAAAAGCAGAGGTTTTTCACACCTCAGAGGGAGCCAGCCTGAGCATGGTGTGAGGGTGAACAAATCCCTGGCTCCCAGAGGGGTTTGTGGCCAGCACAAGCAGCCCTTTGTGCGTGTGAGCAGCCTGCCTTTGGAGCTGTGAAAGCAGGACTCAGAACTAAAGCCTTTGTCTCATCCCCAGGGAAAAGCACACATTCCTCAAAGGGGCACGTGCAGTGTTTTTGTTGGAAAGTTGTTTTGGGCAGACCCAGGAGTGGCTGACTGGAGCATGGAACTGATACTGGATGTTGGCTGAGAAATGCAGGGAATGTTACTGGGATGTTCAGCCAAAACGGGGATGAGGGGCTGAGTCAGGAGTTAATCCCCTGGGGGGTTTAGGAGATGTAATTGCCCAGACTTAGCAGCAAAGGCCTGTGTTAAGGATATTTGGGATTTGGCCCTGACTCCTCTTGGAAGGCAGTCTCAGACCTGTTGGTAGTGCAGCTTTGCTGTGGTGTCTGTGCCAGTGTGTTTATAATGCTGTGTCTGTCATCAGTTGAACTGCTCCAGCTGAATTTATTTTTCTAGTGAAGCTTAGAGAGACTTAAACCTTTCATTTCTTAGACCAAATTAAATGTTAGCCTCCTCTCAAAAGCACAGTTCTGTTTCTGTTCATCCTGCTTGCATTTATTTGAATTAATTTTCCTTGAATAGGAGTGACCAGGACCAATATTCCAGTTAGTGGCTCATGGCCAAGGCACCAGGTATTTATTTCAGTGTTCATAGTTCCCTCTCTTGTGTGAAAAGAATGTGATCCATTAAATTTAAAGGGTCGCATTTGTCTCCTCAGTGGCTGTATTGTATTTCTGATCCATAGCTGTTCTGTGATAAATTTGGGACTATTTCTCTTCAGCCACTTGCAGTTTATACAAGTTCCCTGCAGACACTTGTTATCAGTCCAGACTCAGCATCTGACACTTTGTACTGGTGAATCTCTCAATATTTCCATTACTGTGTCCTCCCAGTCCTCCTTCAGTTCTCCTTGGATTTGTGCTCCCAGTCTTCCTGTAAAACGTCTGTGTCACAGACTGATTCAATCTGCAGAATTAACAAAAATTAGTTTACTAAAAAGATTCATTCCCAGATTGACGCCTGAATTTTGCTCCTGATTTTCTAAATACATATATAATCATTTACCCTTTTACAGTCCCTGACTTGATTTAAATATTTCTATTATTTCTACATCTGACTGAATCCATAATTTCCTTGTTGTGGTTTATCTGGGAGATCTAATCTACCTGGACTTGGTTGATTTACATCTGTTTATTTTATAAACATAGAAACATCAGATTTGGGCTAAACTGCTGAATTTTGCAATTTCTCTAATCACTGAATGTGTTTAGGTAATGATCCTTTCAATATATTCTCATTTTATTTCACATTCTTTATGTAAACCTCATGATCCATAGTAGCCTTTCTTGAGCAGTAAATTAAAATTTCTGCAGGAAATACATTTATATATTTGTATTCATTGATAACAAATATAACCTGAGATTTTGGCTAGAAAAGAAACACTTCTTCACAACAGTGCTGGTCCCATGGGATAGGTAATAAAATTGGAGAGAGGAATTACAGTAGCTCTCAGACTAATAAGAATTTAAAATTAAAAGACAAATATTAATCAAAAGGTGATGACTGATCTGTATTTACTGTAAATTATATGGTGTGCAAACCTGAGGGAGTAATTGAAAACAACTCCAGACAGTTTCTACAGGGATCTCCTTGGACATTTTTGAGAGTGAAGTGTCTGAATAGAGCAGCCAAATTCAGAAGGAATTCTGGTTTTGTTGTAAATGCAAAACAGTGGGAAATGGAAAGCCACTGTTGAGGCCTGATGGTGAGCAGCACTTTCCCACCTCTGTGGAGTTAACCCAGATCCATCCATGGGTATAACCAAGGATCTCATCAACTCTCGGTGACCTTTGGGGGTGCCCTGGATGCCCAATTCCTATTCCAGTTCCCAGGTGAGTATTCACTCAGCATTCCCAACGCAGGATCCAGCAGGGTACAAGGAGCAGGAGTGGACCACAGCCACAGCGGACCCACAGGGAGGGGAGACAGGGAACATTTTAATCCGCGGTTTTTCTGTCACAGTTTAGTGCATGAAAAAGGTAACTTGCTTTAGGATTCTCTACAGGTTTTGTTAGCGTTAGTGCTGAAAATCAGCTTGCTCCGAGTTTCCCTGTGGTACTGATGGAGTTAAGGGCTCTGAAAGGCGGAGAGGGTGATGCTCCAACCAGGAGCTCCCAGATGGAGTTGCAGAAGGAGCCTCAGGCGCGGCACCTCCAGGGTGTGAAGTTTAACATTGACCGAGGAGCCGCGCAGCCAGACCTGGGAGGTGCAGAGCCCACCCAGACAGTCCCGAGTGTGCCCCGAGCTGCTGGGGAGCACGGCTGTACTGCCAGCAGTGACACGGAGCGGCGTTCAGTGCTCCCCGTCCCTTCCCCACACCTCCTCGGGAGCCTTGCGGGACTCCTCACGCCCTTCCCAGGGAGCTCCGAGCGGGAGGCGCCACAGCAGCCGTTCGGGCTCTTCTCGCGCTCCTTTCCGCGGCCGAAACCGCGGCGCCTCAGCCGTGCGCGACTCCCGGCGAGGGGCCGAAAGGTCAAAATTCCGCTATTTCGGAGAAAACCACGCAGCGGTGCCGCGGGCAGGGCCGCGCTCCCGGCCTTACCGCGCATGCGCGCGGGGTTGGCGGGGCGGGTTTGGCGGGCGAGCGGCGCCGAGGGGCGAGCGGCACCGGGGCCCTGCGGGGCACCGAGGGCGGCATTGGGGCCCGGCCAGGCTGCACGGCC
>VZRF01002584.1:356090-375815 GCA_013396875.1 Vireo altiloquus
GGGTAGGTACCGCGGGGACAGCGCGGGGCTCCGGCCGGCAGCGGGCCCGGCCCCGCCTCAGGGCCGCCCCCGGCTGCGGGGCCGTGCGGGACCGGGGGCGGCCCCGCGGGAGGGAGGGAGGGACCGGCAGCTCTCCCTGGCCCCCTCAGAGGGATCGGCCTCTGCCCCCGGGCCCTGAGAGGGACTGGCGTCCACCCCCGGCCTCCCCTCGGCAGCGCTTGTGCGGCTCTTTCCTGGGCGGGTGGCGGTGCGTTATTGTCCTTTTAGCAATAACACTGATGCAGGGAGGTTAACGCGATGCTTTGTTAAGAGTTTCAGTTCCCCAGTCCCCCAAACCTTGTGCACCCCTGGGCTAACGGGCCTGGGATGTGGCCGGGATAAGCCACAGGACTTTATTGAAACGTCTTTGTCCTCCCCATGCTTTCCACATGAATGCTTTTATGTTTCTTCTTCCCTGGCACGTTAAAATTTTATATAAAGACCTTCATAGCTGCCTTCAGTTCCTGTGTGAGAGTAGTCTCTATTCTCTGAGACTTAGGATGTAGTTTGAATTTGGTTTGGTGTGAGACTTCACCTCTGCAGATGGGTGATGTTTGTTGGGTTGGATTTATTTTTAGTTGTTCCATTTCCAGTTGAACTTTGTTGAAAAGAGAGCATTGGGGTTATAGTGCCTTGGCACTACTGGGTGTTTCTGTACCTGTGATGCCTTCTGTGCTTGAATTTGGCTTTTTTCCTTTCACTTGAATAATTCCTTTGTTCTTACTGTTGTTTTTGCAGATGACACCACTGGTAAGCAAGAAGATGGACCAATTTCTGGGTGAGTCCTGAGGCTGTTTATTCATTATAACAATACATGCTGTAAAGATTGGGCCTTGTTAAGCAGAGCTTTGTGAGTGCTTTAGAGCAGTGCTGTTGCCAGGAACAGCAGCCTGTCCTTTCCCCATCCCATGGGATCATCCCCAGCCACGGCACTGGGGCTGGCAGGCATCTCTGGATGTGAAAGCTGAACTGGATGAGTGGACTGGTTTGATTAAGAGCTAACTTCTAGCCCTTTTTTCCTCTCAGCAATTAGTTTTAAACCAGATCTGTTTTCCAGCGTAATTCCCTGGGAAAAATGATGCCCTGAGGATTGGCTTTGTGCCTGCTGGTGGTAAAACTGGCCTGTCCTTTAGTCTGGGAAAGGGTAACACCTTGAGCTTGGTTTAAAATCTTGACATGATCAAACCAGCACATTCTGTGAGATCTCTCAAGTGCTGTGGGTAAGATAAAATTGGGGATAAAACCAATGATGAGTTTGGCTTTCTGTGCTTGAAGGAGATTGTCTGTCCTGGGTTACAATTCCTCTGTTTGTAGCTGTGTGTTTTGCACCAGCAGAGCTTGGTCTCAGCACTATTACCTGCTTGCCATTTTAAATGTGTCATTTTTCAGAAGGCTTGGCCTTCACTGGACTTGTGTGTGCTCAGCTCCTTCCAGAGTTCAGTTTAGTGTTTATTGTCATTGTGGGTTCAGTGTCTGGAGTGTTGAGGTTGTTACAGATACTGTCCTACTTCTGTGCTTTAGGAATATGAAAACTTGTTCAAATAAACAAGTGGTAAAAACCATGGTAAATTGTTACCTAAAAACATCAAATGAGCTTTGTGAGAAGGAACAACTTTTAGACAGAAATTTACAGCTGATTTGCATGAATCTGCTGTTCCTTGTCACGTTCATCTGAATGTAATTTTACTTTACAAGCAGGACTAAAAATCTGAATTTCCAGCAACTGTCTCCAATAACTGCAAAAAGCAGGAAGGAAGAATATTAGTGGCCATGCTGGCTCTCCTTTTCCCCCCTCATTTTACTTTTTTTTCCTATATTTCTTTGTTGCATAATGAGAATCTCCCTAAATGAAGAGGTGTGGAGTTTTTTAATAAAAATGACTCTTTGTTTGCTCTGTTGTCAGTGGCTGCAGCTCCAGGGTTGCACTGCTGGCTTGTGTGGAGTGTTTGTCCCTAGCCAGGAAAGCAGAGATCAGCAGAGTTTGGGATGCAGCATCCATTGACATTCCCTGGCCTAAGGGATGTGTTAATGCTGTGCTGTCAGCAGTGCCCAGGGTTATGTTGGCATTCTGGGGAAGTGAAATCCCTGCCATGTTTTTCTGTGCCCAGATGATGCTGGGGACCTGTCAGATGGTTCATTCCTGGGAAGGAGAGGGGTTAGGGAAAAGCTCCTGGTTCCCAAGTGTCTCTCTGAACTCCAGTTCATACATTTTAATGCACACCCACAGATGCTTCATGTGATTTGAAGCTGAAGGTAACACTTGTCACTCTTCCTGAATGCAGTCATCTCAGATTTTTAAGGAGATTCAGGGGTGGAGGTCAATGCTGAGTTGCTTGGATTGGGCAAAAAGTTTTGGATCCATCCAAGAGGTTTTCTCCAGTGGTCCATGCTGTGCTCCTTATGTCACAGCCTGTGTCTGCAGTGTGGAAATACCTGGAGGCTGATTTTCCTTCTGACATCTTGGCCACCTTTTATACCTGAAAGGGTGTGCAGGTGTCCCATCAGGAACCTGCCACCTGTGCCACCTGTGCTTGGTCAGCTGCCCAACCTTCAGCCCTCTTTTGGATCTTGGCTTGATGAATTTCTTTGTACGTGGGGCTTTCCTAAATCGGGGCTTCAGTTACTGCTCAGATTGTTTGTTTTACGCTCAGTAACCGTTGAGTTGTGTTGCTTTGCCTTTCTTGTGTGGTGTCTCCTGTCACTCTGAAGTGGCTGTAATGTGACCAGTGTTTGGATTCTGTCAGATGTTACCTGTTCCTTTTTAAAGACAATCCAGTGGATATTTATTCTCCAACGTGGAGTTTGAAATTAGTAACATCTCCACAAAGCACTGGTGGAAAATTTGGTTTCCTTGGCCTGGGCTGTCCTGTTTCTCTTGAAAAAACTCAGACTTATTTTGGCATTCTGCTGATTTTTACCTATGACATTAGAGACCAATGGCTTCTCTGTATTTTGGTTCTGTTACACTTGGCACACTCTTTTCTAGTGTGTGTGCACTAATTCCACTTTCTTGCTTGGCCAGTACAATAAACAATGTTAGCATTTGTACAAACTCTTAAACTGGAGGTAAATCCAAACCTGACCATTGTTGCATGAGGACTAATTTGTAACGAGTGAGAAGAATGAGTGCATAATTATCTGACTTTTCCTCTTGGAATTTTAACTTCTTGTTAGTGTAAACTATTTGTAGAAACACTAAAATCACTTTTTCCTTAATTTTGGGACAGATGCCTTTGCTGCTGACTAAATGCATGTGTTATAATTATTAGTATCCTTAAGGAGGAGGTGAAATTTTGCTTATTATGGTCTTATTCTTATCAGTTGTGATTGTGCCAAATCCGAGCTGAGCCAGCTGCCACTGAGCTGTTGAGTGCTGTCAGGTGCTCTCTGGATGTGTGAAACTGATTCTTCCCAGCAAAAGCAAAGCCAAGCCAGGAGGATGGATTTTTTTGTCAGGTAGTTGAGCAAATGCCAGCAGAACAAACACACAAGAAGAATAAAGCATTGTGTGAAAGTCACCTGGGCAAAGGCTTTAGAACTGTTTGCAGGTGACCCTCTAAATTGGGCTTGTCCACTGTTTTTTCTGTGTCATGGTCACTTTGTTTCCTCTGTCCCCTTCACCAGACACACAGAATCTGCTCATCCTCTGCAAGATGCTCCCCAGGAGAGCCGGCCTGTCAACAGCGAGGACAGAGAGATGTCCCAGCATGTACGTGTGTGCCACACGGTGCACGGGGGGATTGCTGTGCTGCTCTGCACTCCTGGGGAAAAATGGGAAGTGTAAAGATCCTGCTAGTGCCTCCTACCTTGTGTTTGGGGTGTTGGGATGTACTGCCAGCCATTCCCAAAGCCAGCTCCAGCCTTGCCTTGTCATCCTGCCTTGAGTGCTGGGCAGGGAGTCCTGGTGCAGCTCCTCAATAGCCCTCTCAGGAGGCAGATCAGGGTCTCTGATGCTGCAGCCTGGTAGGAAAAGCAGAACACGATGTGTTCCAGCTCAGTATTCAGTGTGACTCTTCAAGGACCTGTAAAATACAGGAAACACTGGGATAGAAAGCCTGGAGTGTTGGGAATCAGTTTGGATTTAAGCTCAGACCTCATAGAATGCAATCTAGTGGCTCAGTGAAAGAGGAGCAGCAGGGTTGCTTCTCCTCACCCTCCTCTCCTGGGCTCTTTGATGGGTTTATTTTCTGCCACATCAAGAGGGTTCATGCAGGGTTGTGGCAGCCCCACGTGCTGTGGAAGAGGAGGGAGGGTGAGGCACACCTTCCTCATGTAGGGTGAGGTGTTAATTCAGCTTGTGCTTCTCACAAAACTGCACTTGCTGGATATCTGCAAGATTTTTCTATTCCTTTGCTTTTCTGCCCAGCACTGGGATTGCACTGGAGTCAAATCTGTAAAGTGAAGTGACCTGGGGGCTGATGGTGCTAAATCAGCCAAACCAAACTCCTCAGCAGCTCCCTGCCACAGAAATTGTGGTGAGAGAATATTTGCCTTGAGGTTCTTAGGTGAAGCCTGGTGAATGTATTTTGGTGGTTTTCATTTGTGGTTGTGTTCTTTGACCATGGCCCTGTGAAGGAAGTGTGTCAGAAAGGCCCCAACTCTTTCAAAAAGGGTGGAGGAGAGGAAGTGAGGGACGTAGTGGAATTCTTAGAACTGAGCTAAACTTCCCCACATTCACAAATCTCATGTAGGGCCAAATCAAAGGTCGTTGAAGTTTCTCTGTGGGCAGCTGCCCATTGGTGTTGAAGGCTGTTCAAGAAGCTTCCTGAGATTTGGATTTAGGCTCAGACCTCATAGAATGCAATCTAGTGGCTCACAAATCTGAGATTTGACTGCGCTGGAGAATTCTCAGACGTGTGCTGAGATGCTATTGATGAGCTCCTCAATATCAATGCTGCTATTGATGAGCTCCTCAATATCAGTGCTGCTATTGATGAGCTCCTCCATATCAGTGCTGCTATTGATGAGCTCCTGTGTGACTGTGCTGTTGCAGGCCCTTCCCAGTGGTGAGGATGATGAGGATGACAGTGACAGTGACAGCGATGACGACGACGTGAAGGTTACAATTGGCAACATCAAAACAGGAGCTCCATCCTACATGTGGGTACTGCTGGCTGTGGGGGGATCTGGGTGCTGGGGTGCCAAGTGGGCATGAGAGCTGCTCTGGCTCCTGGGAGCAATGGCCAGAACACCAGAAAGGGCTTAGGAGCTGAGGGCAGCTCTGCCTTGCAATCGCTTGTTGGAGAATCCATCTGTAAAATGGGAATGATCATCTGTGGGGCTGCTGCTGGAAAATTAACTTACTAATTACTGGGCTCCCTGGGGCAGAATCAAAGGTGGGAAGTTCCATTTTACTCATCTGTGAAAACTTCCAGAATCGAAATCTGTCTTGCTAAGAATTTGCACAAGATGTGAATTTACTAATTTCCAGCTGTCTGATTTTTTTTGTGGCTCGGGAATGGCGAGGCTGGATTTGAGAAGCAGGAAATTATATTTTTTACAGCTCTGCCTAACGTGCATTGAAAAAAAAAAATAAGACAGCACTTTTGCTTGCTGCTAGCAGCCTTCCTCTTACACAAACGACTTACCTGTGCTTTGCTGCATATTCTAATTCTTCCACTTCATGGACAATTTCCTTCTCTTGTTGTAGAGGTGGTTTCACTCTGATGGATGACTCTGAATAGCAAATCCAGGTGAACTAAAGCATCTCCTGAAGGGTGTCAGGGCTTGAATATATTTTGCATGAGAATCTTCAGCCAAGTAATTTGTTCAAATGCCAACGTAGTGATTCTTTTCCAATAGGGGAACTCCTATGAATCTAAACTTAAAAACGGGTAGAGGCTATGGAGCATCAGCTTCAGGTATTGCTGTTATTTTTATCCTTCACCTTTGCAGTATTTCACCTACCTGGCACTGACAGCTGCAGCAGCTGCAAATTTTGCTCTGTTTGGAAGGATATAGAATTAGTGTAAAGCAGGAATAGGAAGTGCATTTCCTAAAAACCAATGCTCCCAGCACAGTCTGAGCAGCCAGGGTGCAATGGAGTGATTTAATCACCCATCACTGAGCAAGGTGATTACAATTCTGTTTAAACTAGGAAAAAAATTGATTGATACTTTAACTATAAAACCCCAGAATGTTTCTAAACTATGTTGTTGCACTGGGGCTGAGCATTCCAGCCCTGGAGAAGGACTCTAACTCAGTGTCCTGAGCTACTTGCAGTATAAGATGCTAAAAGAAACAAATCTGGCCTTGAGTATCAGCTGTGCATATTTGGCTGCTGTAGTTTTCCTCACCATTCAGTTTAGTTTCTGCTGTAAATTGAGTCTTGAATTCTGTCCTTCCACATATGTGAGACTGTCCTTTTGTGGGCTTCATCTACTTCCTTCCACTAATTGCTTTATCCAAGTGAATTATCTTCTGATTGTGAAAATAAGAACAAATTCCCCCTGTAGGTTCTGTAGCTGACAGACTTGTGCAGACTCCTGTTAGTCCACTAAAGACTGATCTTGAAAAAGTCTCTTGTTATGAGAAAATGTGTCTGTCTTGGGAGGGGAAAACAAATGCTTTGCCTGGGGAGAGAAATAATTTTATTTTATTTTCATTTGGGATAAATTTCATGCATGTCCTAATGATTTAGTCTGCCTGTAGAGCCAATCTGGGTTGAATTTGCTTCTCTGCTGTTCAGCTGCAAGTGCTGCACACCCTGATTGTTTATGGAGTGACTGAAGTCCTATTAAAAAGCTGATTGTGGTTACCTACGTGCTGTAAAGCTGGTGATGAATTCACTGCAGTGCTTTTGTGTTCTGCTGGAATAATTTGCTGAGCAAATGAGTTGGATTAAAGGCATTGCATTAAAAGTTGTAACAGTCCCTCTTTCCCCAAAGCCAAGTTGCAGCCCAAAGGTATTGACTTGGATGCTGCAGGGAATATAAATGGATTGCCTGTGATAGAAGTGGATTTGGATTCATTTGAAGACAAACCGTGGAGGAAACCAGGTGGGGCCTCACAGTTCCTTGGGGTAAATATTTTCTGCAGTTCCAGTTGTCTTTTTTTATTTTCACATGTAATTTCTGTCCATTTATTGTTGCCAGGGAACAGGGAAGCAGGAACAATGTGTGTTGCTCAGCCTCTGATGCCTGGCTAGACAATCAATGGCATTTACTGATTGAACAAGCCATGCTCTACCTAAAATTGGGTTGCATTTATTCTAGTAATTGAGCTTCCCTAAAGGGAACAGCTATTTTTTTAAATGGTCTATTTTATTAATTCCCTACTTCCCGAGAACATTGCACTGATACCAATCCAGTAATGGTTGGCCTTAAAGGCAGCTGAGTGGGGTCAGGATTTGGCTGTTGATGTTGTTTGTTCTGTTCCTGTGCAGGAGCTTGTTCTGTGTCCCCTGGCCAAGCCCAGAGTTGTCCCCATGGTCCCTCCTCATTTGGGTCCTGGGGCTGCCCACTCTTATTTGTGTGAGGCAGAATTCTCCTCTTACAGCTGTAGGATGCTACAAATAAGCTGCTGTTTTTCTTCTGATACAAAAGTAATTGAATGAATAAGATATCCAGATTTTTGCTGTGCTACTCTCATAAAACATGCTCTGATGAAATGTCCACTGAAACGAAATGTCCAGTTGAAAGAGCATTCCACTTGCCTTTTCTCAGCAATCATCATTCTCCCTGTATTTCATTTACCTTTCAGCAGTGTTGCTGTGCTGAGTAATTAGTGCTTTCCTGAGGCTGCCTGTGGTGTGGTCTGGGTATCTCCTGCCCACATGAAGTGCAGTCCAGTGCCAATAACTCCATGGGCATGTCCAGGGATCAAACCAGCACCAAAACACCTGCAGATAGTGCAGGCAGAATGGAACAGAAGCTTTTCTTCTGTAGGGATTTCTCCTTGATTGTGAAGTCAGAAAGAGGGGAATGGGAAGAAAAGTCAGTTAGAAAGAATTCAATGAAGTTCTTGTTGGACATGGTTGTGGCCATGCTGACATCCCTGGACCAAAATAGAGCCAGCTGGCCTTAAACAGTGTGGAAGATTTCTGCAGAGCTGTGTGGTCTGTAAGTTTAATTTAGATAGCAAGTAGCTCATTATTCAACAGCCTTTCAAGTTTATATCCTTTACAGTTAATTGTTCAGCAGCTTGGTATCTCTTTGAGTGAGGGAGAGGAAGAAGAAGTCCTGTGTGGAAGAACTGATAGAGGTCTGAAGTAGAGGCTGATAACATCCATAAGTAAATGCCGTGTTGCTGAGTCTGTGTGGATGCAGTTGGCATGGTTTGGGTGGTACAGCAGGAAGAGTGGCCAGCCCAGGAGATAAACCTCACTGCTTAGACCTCACAGATAAACCAAGCTCAGGACAGGCAGAGTTTTGCTTAGCTCTTGTAACAGCTCTTTGTTTTGGAGTTGATCTGTGTAGGAATATCTTTGCATGGGGGATGTTTGAGGGACACCTCAGCGGGGCAGGAGGTGCTTTGTAGTGTTTCCTACTGGGATCTGGGAGGTGGGAGGGGTGCTCCTGGAATTCCTGCAGCTGGGATTGCCCTTCTGCATCTCTGTTTTCTTGGCAAGCAGTTTGTGGTCACCTCTGTTGTTCAGAAGTGCTCGTGCTGAATTGGCACATTGCGCAGGAGACTGGCAGTGTGAGATAACACTCTGGGATCACTAATTAGGGTTGTGACTGAGCTGTAATTACTTGTGTAGTCTAGCATGTATCAATAAGAACCTTCCACTTTAGCTGCCTTTCACGAAATGGGTGAGCCCTAGAATCTGCTCTCAAAACAGCAAAGGCAGTGCTGGTCAGGAGGGGAATGTGTGGGCTTAGCTCTGCCAGGAGAAGGATTCTGTGGCCCCAGCCCATGTTTGTGGTGGAGGCTGGAACTGTCACTCCTGTGCTGTGCCCAGCACTCAGCTCATGTGGACAGTTGGAAGAAACCAGTCTGAAAAAAGGAGGCTGGTGAGTGAGTGATTGCAGGGAGCCCTGGACAGCTTGTGGAGGTGCTGTCTGTGTGTCCCAGGGGGGTCCCTGCTGCTCAGGCCACTGCCCCCTCCCACCCAAGGTGCAGCCACTGTCCCCTCTGTGGCACCCACAGCTTTCTGACAGGGAAAGGCACAAGCTGAGCTCTCTGGAAAACTTCTGTTACCTTAACCCTTTATTTAAGCAGTTAAAGGACAGCTTGAGAACTCAAGTGTGCAGAACCCCTGTGCTGACTCCTGCTCCCTCTGCCAGGTGCTGATCTTTCTGATTACTTTAATTATGGATTCAATGAAGAAACATGGAAAGCTTATTGTGAAAAGCAGCGACGGCTTCAGCTGGGGCTGGACCCTGCTCCTCCCATCAGCACTGAGAACAAGATCACGGTGGGTGATGTGTGACTCCTGCTCCTGCCTCTGGGAAAACTGGGATTGTGTTTGTAATCACAGATGTGAGGGTGTAAGAGCAGGACTCACCTCAGTTCTGAACTGTTCTGTGTCCTTTCAGTAAGGAGAAATACAAAATTTTAAAGATTAAATCTCTGTTGAAGGTCTTTTCTGTATGGAAGGAATAGTTCCACCAGCCTGGAAGGTTTGAACCATTACAGCAGCAAGACTGGAGTGAATTTGCAGTGACTTGGAGGTTACCCAGCTGTGGGGGTGTCTGCTTAGAAAAGCCTCTGGATGAGAGGAGTGCAGGGAGGGGAGCTGAGCCCCCAGGGCTGTGTTGCTCACTGCTGGTGCCTGCTGAAGTGCCTTTTGTGTCTGCTTTGGCTATCAGCCTTTGCATGGTGGCCATCAGAACTTCAGCCAAATTGTCAGTACAGCAAGTACTGCTCGTTCCAGTTTTGCCTTAGTGACTCTGTGGAAAATTATAGGAGTTTAATAAACTCATAATAGGACTTCTGATGGGACACAGCAGACAGCAGGATGTGGCTGGAATGGCCACTAGCTGACAGAAATGGCTGTGCCTTGACTGAGGAGTAGGTTGCTCGTTGGCAAGAGCCCTGTGATTGTTCCTTTAGCTGAGGGTTGGTCTCTGGTGCTCCATTCAGTTGAAAGAGCATTAAACCTGTGTGTTATCTGTTACCTTCCATAGGTTCAGCAGGGAAGAACAGGAAATGCTGAAAAAGAAGTGGAAAACAACATCATCAAAACAGAGTTCAAAACAGACTTCCTGGCTCTGGTGGGAGGACGAATGAAGGCTGGGCCTCCTCCCAACAGGTAAGAGAGGAGCATGTTCTCCATGGGGGCACCTGGGAGCCACCTGGGCCACGCCTGAGTCTCCTCAAGCTTCAAAGAGAAGCTTTTAAGCTCGGCAGGAAGCTGCTGTGGTCACTCATTCAGTGTCACCTCCAGCAGCACAAAGCCTGCCTGCCCATTCCCCCTCCTTGGCGCAGGGAGGGAATCCTGTATCCCACCTCATGGGACACATCTCTGGGAGTGGAAGGAGCCAGGCAAACACCTCAGCTTTGAGGGCTCACACTGCTGACATTGCTTGTGCTTGCTTGGCTTATTCCTACTCCCACGATGTTAATCTTTGCCTCCTCAAGTGGAAGTGGATTACAAGTTTGGCAGAGGATAAGAGGAGCTGTTGATTCCCGAGCCTGTGTGCGACGCTGCTGGATGTGTGGTAAAACAACTGAGTCACTCTGAGGGGCAGCCTCTGCTGGGGAAGCCACTTGGCCCTTAGGAGATCAATGGGGTTTTATCAAAAGCTTCAGAAAAACACACCAGATGAGCCAGAGCTTCGGGCTCGGGGTGTTTCTGTTGCTTCATTCACAAAACAGCTTTTGCACACCTGCCTTGCAGAAAGCATCCCAGCTTTACTCCTTGTCTGGGAGCCAGCTCTGTGCTTCAAGGATGAGCATTAAAGCTCTGCTCAGTCTGTTGGGTTTGAGCACTTTGGGGGCATTTCTGTCCCGGTGTGTAATCCCTGTTTTTACTCCTATTTGTGATGGTCCTTAGGATCACATTTCTGGCTGTTCAGAGAGCCCAAACTCACCTCTGCTCAGAGGGAAATAGTTCAGGAAACAAACGGGCTTCTCCTTGGCCTCTTGTCCAATTTGAGAGATGTCTCCCTGGTGGGGAAGAAAGCATGAAAGAAATCTGCTGACAGCAGGGAAAATTGCTCCTTCTGGTGCTTCTGAGCCTGAAAAGATGCCTGTACTTTGTACCAGGAAGCTGGGTGGGACCATTGATGTGATCGGGGGCCAGGCAGGCACCATCCGGAGGGTGGAAGGAAGACGCCGAGATAAACATGCCTCGGAGGAAAACCCCATTCAGGTAAAACTTCTGGGACAAATTGCTCATTTTCCTGCACTTGGAGTGAGCCCTGGGCAGGTGTCTGTGTGTGTGCATGGATTGTTCCCTTCTGCAGCCTCAGTTAACTTCTGGCTTAAAAACTTGGTCTTGCTTAGGAGTCAGATTTGTCCTTTAAAGACCAGTGTTCCCTTTGGAATGGTCAGGCCTGAGTTCTTTCCTCATCAGCTCTCCCAGAGTATTCCTTGGAGTGTGCAGTTGGGAATCTCCTACGTGGATTATTCCCTTCCACTGTGGGGTTGGAACCTTTAATGCTGCAGTGAAGGGTTTGTACCTGGGGCTGGTGTTTCTCTGTACTTGGAAGTAACATTTAGTCTCAAATCAGTTGGTGCCCACACCTCAGACTGAGGTTTTTTCCTCCATGGTTTTGTGGTCCATTTATTTTTCTAGTAGTCAGTCCAGATTTTGCCAACAAGAAGAGTTTGCCTAAGAGACAGAATTTGATGGGAAAGGGTTGTTGTTTCTCCCCCTCACAAGCTGCAGCAGCAAAGGGATTAAAATGCTCTCTTCTCATTCCTCTGCCCCCTAAGGTCCTGGGAGACCATGGAAGCAAGCCACAGCCCCCCCAGCAGCCCCAGCAGCCTTCCCAGCCCCAGCAGCCTCCTCAGCAGCAGCCATTTGCTCCACCAGCAGGGCCTCCACCTCCCCCGCTCGCTGGGCCTCCTCCTCCACATTTCCTTCACCCTCCTCCTCCTGTGACTTCTGTTCCACCTCCCCTGCATCCTCCAGGTATGTGTTCACTCCATGAATTGTGGGTTGGGATGTGCCAGGCTCGGAGCAGATCAAAGGTTCAATGGTTCAGTGCCACGGCATGGCTGAGCAGTCAGGGAATGTGTCCTTACCTCTGCCAGGCTTTGTTTATTCTCCATCAGCCTATTTAATACTTGCCTTGAATACCTAAAAGTGGCAGCTGGTCCTTGAAAAGAAAACCTCTGAGCTTTGTTTCCATGAGGGAACCTTCCAGTGCTGCTGATGCATTTGCTTTATTGATGAATGTCAAGGAGCAGGTTCCTGTTTCTCTGGAGGAGGCTGAGGACTATTGCTTCTACCTTAAATATGCCAGGCTGAAGTGAGAGGGGCACACTCTGGCCTTCTCCTGGTTCTGGAGCAGCAGCCAGGCTCTGGAGAAGCACCAGGAGCACTTGAGGCAGTAACTCCTGCCTGAGGAGGAGTCACTGCAGCACTCAGTGGTTCTTTTCACAGTAACTTTTCCATGGTAGCTTTTCTTACTGCCTTAAATTGAAAAGCTTGGCAAAATCAGGATGGACACACTGGACTGGAACCTGCAGCAGGTTCTCCTCTCCAGCTCCTTCTGTTGTTCTGAAGACCAAATCAGTTGTTCATGTGTTGACACTTAGAAAAGGAATTCTGCAGTGTAAGAGAACAGCAACATTTTAAATTATTAAAGGTAAAGAGATCATCATTTGGGAAAATTATGTAATTTATAGGCTAATTCCTGCTTAGAAGCACCAATTTTTCTGCTGCTCAGTTTGCTCCAACATGTGAGATTTATTCAAAAGTGTGCTTTGAGGTTTAGCTTGAGGTACAGAGGCCACATTTTCCCTGTTGTCCTCACTTGTTTTCCCTGCTTATTTCCACAGGCCTGCCACCTCCAGGTCCAATTCCAGGTAGGTGTTGCCTTGTTCTTAATAACAGCAGCAATTTTGATCACACAGGTTCAGAGCATCTAGGCTAAGTAACATGAAATAGGATGGCACCAATTTAGAGCACAGTTAATTTAAGACTAATAAACTCCAATTGAGCATTGAACTTGAGCTGCTTATCTTCTATTCTGATATAAATGTGTAGATCAGAATAGAACTTGACTGTTACATTCTGATCAGAATGCAATGTGTCTCTGTCTCAAGAACCACTTTTCCTCCATAGGGCTGCAAGGATTAATTGTTACTCCTTGATGAATTTTTATAAGCCAAAATATAAAGTAGTTTTTGCTTTGTTTTTCTTCCCATGGCCCTACAGAACTAACAGAGCTTTAGGGTTTGAGGCTGGGGAGGAGATACCTCCCTAAAGGAAAATGATTCCATTTCAAACAGGGCCTTGTTTTGAGTAAAAAGGTGCTTTAGTGGCTTTTAGCTGTGAAAGCACTTGTGAAGCTTGGAGATCTTGGTGCTGATTTCCCCTTTTGTGTCTAGGGTTGTTCCCACCACCTCTGGCACCACCACCAGCTCTCCTCATCCCAACCTTGGATGGGTAAGACCACACCTGGGTAAGACCATGCTGTGGGTGCAGCTCCTCTGGAGGGAGGCAGGGGGAGAACAGCTCCAAAATCAGTGCTGGGGTTGCATGATGTGGTCTTGGGTTGGAGTGGGGGGTGAGAGCAGAGTCTGCCAGGAATCCTCTGTGCATTCACCTGGATTTGTCATCAGGAAGGAGCCAATAAAATCTAGGCAAAGCCTAAAGTAGTTGATGGCATGATTTGTTACTGGGATGCTTTCCCTGAAGATTTTCCAGGTAGTTTGTGAGCAAAAGTGGTGCTTTCCCAGGGCAAGCAGTGGGATTGTGGCAGGTTTGGAAGCTGTGGCAGAAGCCCTGAACGTTTCTGATACTGGGATTCCCATAAGGACATTCCACAGACCTCCAGGAAAAACGGGGTGAAGCTGCAGCACATCTGGAGCTGTGGGGGTTCCTGATGTCAGTAACTCACCCCCTTTTCTCTCCCAAAGGCAGCCAGCCAGCTACAACAACAGGCAGCCACCTCCCTTTGGCTACAACTCTGCAGGTGAGCGCTGGGCAGGACACATCCAGCTGCTGCTCTCTCTCCCCTCTGCTTTTTGGCACTCTGGGCTTTTCTGAGGCTGGCACACATCGTGTGTGCTCCAGCTCCAGGGCCTTGCTGTGCCCCACACAGGATCCCAGTCAGGAGCACACGCTGGCTGTGCCACACTGAGCCTTGTGCAGGTGTGGTGATGCAGTTTTGTGGCCGAGTGCTGAGGCTCAGGTCACTGTTCCAGTGCAGATTCCCAGCACAAAGCAGCTTCCCCTGTGCCCGAGCAGTGTGTTCTGCCTGTTTGCACAGACACGTGCTCACACTCTCTCCCTTTTCCCTCCCCTCAGGGACTGGCACAACCATCCACAGCTACTGAGCTTGGCATCTCCTCCCTGAGCTTTTGAATCCCTCCTCTCCCACTTCACCCTGTCCCTTGCCTACAGGCACCATCTCCTGTGCTTTTGTCACGGGAGAGGCAGTGCCAGCCTTTCAGCACATTCCCTTCCCTGGTGCAGCCCTGGCAGTGCCCTGTTCTGTCCCAGTCCTGCAGTGACCAGCTCAGAGTGGCTCCTCCTGGCTGTGCTGAACAGGTGGAAGCACAGGCAGCTCTGCAGTGCCTCCCTGCATGGCAGGGCTGGAGAAGTGGCAGTGCCAGCCCTTCCCGAGGAGAGGAGCCTCCAGTGCTGCCAGATGTGGCACTGCTTTGGGATATGACCTCACTAGTCCAGGGGGCCACATCTGCCTGGGAAGTGCTGGTGGCTCTGGGCTCCCTTGGTGACATCCTTCATTAGCAGCTGGTGCCCCTGGCACTCCCCAGGTGCCACCCTAGACCAGAAGGTGGGAGGTGGGACCTCGTACAGGTGACCGAGAGCCCAGGGCTGGCAGAGACAACAGTGCTGCCTGTAAATATTTGCTCTTGTAGAGGTAGAAGGTGTTCCCTGTTCTTAGCAAACTGCTGGAAGTGAAGGGAAGGGCAGGAGGGAGCAGAGCCATTGTCTCCTTGGGTTCATCTCTGCTCTCAGAGGGGATCTTTGGAAAGGGAGGGACAGAGGGGGTGCTGTGGGTGCTCTGGATGATGAATGGTTCTGCTCTCTGGCTGCAGATTCAGGTTTCATCAGCTACCCCCCCATCTCCACGTCCCACACGCCCTGGGTGACCACGGTGGACAAGGGCACGAGCAGCTCCAGCAGCAGCCACTGGGAGTACTCAGGCTCCAGGCGGGACAGGGAGCGGGAGCGCGAGCGGGAGAGGGACAGGGAGCGGGACCGGGACCGGGACCGCACCCCCACCACCAGTGAATACAACAAGTGAGTGAGTGCTGCCCTCCTGCTCCTCACCCCTGGGGCTCCTCGGGGGGCCTGCCCAAGGGATGGCTCATGGATGGCACCAGCTGAATTCTCTGCAGTGTCTGGAGAAGAGCTCCTTTGGATCGATAAGCACAGCACAGCCCAGGAGTTGTGGCGCTGGCTGATTTCCTGGCTCTGGGTCTGGGGTTTTTTGTTTAAATCCAGCAGAACCAGTTCCTCTTGCTCTCCCACGAGGCCACTCAGTGAAATAGCCCCTCTGTGTTTACTCAGTGTTTCACAGCTCTGTGTGAAGCACTGGCTGCAGGAGTTGCTGCTTCTTGTCTTCTAAATGTCACTGTCAGATCAAAGGACAAAGAGCCTGCTCTGCTCCGCTCTCCTGTGGGGCTGGGAGTGCCATTCCCTGGGAGTCAGCCAGGAAATGGGAGCAGAACTGGAGAGACCACCTTGGTGGGAGCTGCTGTGACCTCAGCTGACAGCAGTGCCAGGAGCACTCGGGAAAGGGAAGGAGGCCTGGAGGCTCCTGTGTTGATCTAAGGTGGAGGCTGGGCTGCAGAGACTTCCCAAACCCATCCCTTTGGTGTTCAGTCAGCTGCAGCATTGGTGTTTTACAGGCTCCAAGCTCAGAAGTGCCAATAATCATTCAAAACATGATCAGAATGTGCATTCCTGGCACAGGATGCTTCCTGCCGGGGAGCTTCCCAGCCCAGGGAGGGAGTAAACAGGGCAATGTGCTACTAATATTTTAATTTTTTTCCATTACAAGCTTGTGGGCACTGTGGATGGGAGTGGGGGGGAGAGAACAGAACACAGACTTCCTAAAAATTGGAAGAGCTCAGACTCCCCCAGTTCCTGATCAGTGCTGGAGCCAAGGCCTGGGATGAGCACTCCTGAGCACCATGTTGGCATTTCTGGGTGGTGTGGAGCACCCTGGTGCAGGACAAAGCAGGACAAGTGGCTGTGCAGTCCTTTGGAGCACTCCCAGCCGATTGATCCCAGACATTTATTTGTCCAGCTTGTTTCCAGGAGTGTCAGAACAATGTTTCTGACTTCCTTTCTCCCAGGTCTGAATATTGTTCCCACAGAGGGACTCATTAACCCTTGAGATTTTGGCTTTCAGGAGTTTAGATTTTGGATTTCAGGGAGGTGTAGAGGGGAGTGTGGAATATCCTAATCCTTTCTCCCAAGTCTTGAGTGTTGTTCCCACAGAGGGACTCATTAACCCTTGAGATTTTGGCTTTCAGGAGTTAACAGGGAGGTGTAGAGGGGAGTGTGGAATATCTTAATCCTTTCTCCCAAGTCTGAGTGTTGTTCCCACAGAGGGACTCGTTAACCCTTCGGATTTTGGCTTTCAGGAGATTAGATTTTGGATTTCAGGGAGGTGTAGAGGGGAGTGTGGGATGTGTCTCAGTGTGGGGTACACGATCCCCACTCCTGGGGATTGAGTGAGGTGCTTTGAGCAGAGAGAGGTGCGGACAGAAAACTGCTCACAGTTTGAGACTTTGAGCTCGTGGGGAAGAAATCAGCTCCTTACAGGGAAGGATGAGAGCTTATCTGGGGTGTCTGCACCGAGGGAAACCCAGCAGCAGGGAGGGAGAGCAATGAGAGGAGGATGCTTGTGCCACCTTCCTGTTGCAGCATTTCAGTGGCGCCTCGGTGGGGCAGAGGTGCCAGCTGTTGGCGAGAGGGCTCTCATCCCTGCACAGCAGCTCGGGGTGGGGTGTCCCTTGTCCCCGTGCCCACGTGTCCCTTGTCCCCGCAGCGACGACGAGCGGTATCGCTACTACAGCCGCGAGCGCAGCTACGACTTCGAGCGCGATTACCGCCGGAGCCGCGACCGCAGCCGCGAGCGCGAGGAGCGGCACCGCGAGCGCCGCCACCGCGACAAGGACGACAGCAGCAAACACAAATCCTCCCGCAGGTCAGTCAGCCAGGGCTGCGTGGGAGCTCTGTGTTCTCAGGGTGAAATACCAGCCTGGTTCATCACAGCTCCCTCTGTCCCTCTCCTCGAGCTCTCTGGGATGGGGAAAGGAGAGCGCGGTGTTGGGAGTTCCCAGCTGGCAGTGTTGCCTTTCTTTGGTCTTAAAACTAAAAGCAAAATATGGTTTATGGGGAAAAAGGGGTTTTTATCTCGGTGGTTATTTTGGGATCCTTGGGTGCAGCTCTTTGTCCAGGTGGAATGCCCTGAAATGCATGCGCAGGTTCACGCCAAAATACAGACAATTCTAGGCCTTGCAAAATTAACATATTTATCGAAAATATTAAATTAATATTTATCAGTGATTCCTCAATGAGAGGCTCAGGTGAACCCTTGATAATCAGGAACCTTCCCCTTGGATGGGCCTGTCTGAGTTTACAAATATATGTTTTGGAGAGGACCTTGGGAAGTCACAGTGTGGTGGCTAAAAGCACTAAGAATACATCAAACTATAAAAGAGTGTGTAAGAGGGGTATAAAAGAAAAAGCAAAAATTCATCCTGGCATCAGCAGCACTGATGGGTGAAGGAGGGATTGATCTGGGCTCAACCTCCCACCAGAGCTCCCATCTTAACAAAAGCACTGAGCTGCTCTGCTGACTCAAAGGGAAGTGCAAGGCCATGGCAGAAGCATCAGCTTTTGGTGCTGCTGCTCCTGCTCACCAGGGCAGAGCTCACAGAACCAACCAGGCTGGAAAAGATCTGTAAGATCATCGAGTCCAACCTGTGACCCAGCGCCATCCTGTCACCCAGACTGCACTGAGTGCCACATCCAGCCTTCCCTAAACACCTCCAGGGACAGTGAGTCCATCACCTCCCTCACAGCCCCTTCCAACACCTTCCCTTCTGCCCACACTCAGAAATTGCCTCTTGAGCAGGAGGAGCAGAGCTCTTGCCCAGAGCCTGAAAGTGAGGGGAGTGATGGTCTGCACAAAGGTGAAACTTGTGGGGCAGAGCAGCATGTCCTAAAATCACAGCTTTTCTGCAGAAAATGGATTTGCAACAGATGTTGTTCCTGGAAGAGCAGTCTCAAGCTCTTTTTTCTTGATGCTTCACCTCCCTTCTTTTAGGTGAAACTGCTGTCAGCTCTGTAGGTAATTACCCTTATTTTGAAACTGGTTTCAGAAAAACTCCTCTCTAGTGACTGGAGGAAAAAGGCTGTTTTTTCCTTAAGGAGATGAGTCAGTTTTCAAGGAAGGACTGATTGCTTGAGGGTTGGAACCAAAATGATAGGAAGCAAGACTGAGACCATACTAAAAACTGAATACAGAACAACTGGAAGATGAGCTGGTAGCAGACAAACAACTCATTGGCTTTAGGGTCATTTCTCAGCTTCTTCTACTCAGAATTGAAACCTTATAGTAGTTACCTCACTGTAGGAATCCCTGCCCATGGTCCCCTCCTCCCCAAACCATCCTGGGATTCCCTGCTTGGGGCACACTGAGGTTTGAGGCTGTTTGAGGCATCTGCAGATGAAAGAGTTTCATTTCCAGCTTCCTGCAAACTGAGCAGTCTGGAGGAAATCACTGACGCTGCTTTTGGTATTAAAGGACAGTGACATTGTCCCAGCACAAACCACTGACACATTGGCCACGAGGTGGCTGAGGCTGTTTTGTGGAGAGGCAGCAGCCTTTTATTTTTCCCTATTTATTTTTTTTTGTGCCTTTAATGACTGTGAAACTATTTATTAAACCAGTCAGAAAATTACTTGAAGCCAGGAGCTTTTCAGCCAGGTTCAGCCAGTTCTGTGCCTGCTGCTAAACTGGAATTCCAGCTGTGCTAAGGATTTGTGTGTACACCTCACGCTGTCCCTGCTCATGGAGCTGTGCCTGCACACTCACAGTTTATCCTGGGCTAAATTTATCTGCTGCTTCCTGTCCTCTGGGCTGTGCTCTAACTCTGCCACCTTCACACNACCAGTCAGAAAATTACTTGAAGCCAGGAGCTTTTCAGCCAGGTTCAGCCAGTTCTGTGCCTGCTGCTAAACTGGAATTCCAGCTGTGCTAAGGATTTGTGTGTACACCTCACGCTGTCCCTGCTCATGGAGCTGTGCCTGCACACTCACAGTTTATCCTGGGCTAAATTTATCTGCTGCTTCCTGTCCTCTGGGCTGTGCTCTAACTCTGCCACCTTCACACCACAGTCAGCTCCTGAGAGCTCACTTGGTTTGAATGTGTGAGAGAAGCAGCAGAAAATCTCCTCTCAGGAGGGGCCAAACCAGCACTGCTCCCTGTTCCTGGTGGGAGGCAGAGCTGCTCCTGGGGCTGTGTTGGATGCTTGGAGCAGCTGGCAGGGCTCAGGGCATGCACAGCCTGCTCAGGCCTCCCTCTGCCTGGGATTGCTCCCACATCACAGCAATCCTGTGTAAACATTCCCAGTTATCCA
>VZRF01002584.1:377134-411544 GCA_013396875.1 Vireo altiloquus
GCTGTGCTAAGGATTTGTGTGTACACCTCACGCTGTCCCTGCTCATGGAGCTGTGCCTGCACACTCACAGTTTATCCTGGGCTAAATTTATCTGCTGCTTCCTGTCCTCTGGGCTGTGCTCTAACTCTGCCACCTTCACACCACAGTCAGCTCCTGAGAGCTCACTTGGTTTGAATGTGTGAGAGAAGCAGCAGAAAATCTCCTCTCAGGAGGGGCCAAACCAGCACTGCTCCCTGTTCCTGGTGGGAGGCAGAGCTGCTCCTGGGGCTGTGTTGGATGCTTGGAGCAGCTGGCAGGGCTCAGGGCATGCACAGCCTGCTCAGGCCTCCCTCTGCCTGGGATTGCTCCCACATCACAGCAATCCTGTGTAAACATTCCCAGTTATCCATCCACATCTGGAAAACTGCAAGGAGATAAAGGAGTTGTAAAGCACAAAGGCAGTGAAGAGCCAGGTCAGGTGTGAGTCAGCAGAAGTAGAAACAGGATGGATCTGCCTCCCCTGGGGAAACCTCATTTCTCTCACTCCACTGATCCCTTTGCTACCTTTGGTTCAGAGATTTTGCCAAGATGCTCAGAGGAGTGAAAGTTTCAAACACATTTGGGGTTCAGGACTCCTCCTCGGCCTCGGTGCTGTGTCAGAATTGTTGGACCTCCCTCCGGAGTGGAAGAGCACTGAGATGGTGCCTGTGGACACTGCCAGGAGTGGCTGTGGCAGGGAAACAGTGACAGTGTGACAGTGACTGTGTGTGATAGTGACTGTAACAGTGACAGTGTGATTTTTTTTTTAAATTGCAGTGACTGTGGCAGGGTGTGACTGTGAGACAGTGACAGTGTGTGACTGTGAGACAGTGACAATGTGACAGTGACTATGGCAGTGTGTGACAGTGGCAGTGTGTGACAGTGGCACCGTGGCAGTGACAGTGGCACCGTGACAGTGACAGTGGCAGTGTGTGACAGTGACAGTGGCAGTGTGTGACAGTGGCACTGTGGCAGTGACAGTGGCAGTGTGTGACAGTGGCACTGTGGCAGTGACAGTGGCAGTGTGTGACAGTGACAGTGGCAGTGTCTGGCAGTGGCAGTGTGTGACAGTGGCAGTGTGTGACAGTGACTGTGACAGTGGCGGTGCTGCTGAGGCTGCTGCTCTTAGTGGGGATCGAAGCCCCCGTGCTCATCACTGGGTCCCTGCTGTGGCAGGGCTGTGCCTGGTGTCACTGTGTCCCCTCTGTCCCCGTGCCCATCACCAGGTCCCTGCTGCGGCAGGGCTGTCCCTGATGTCACTGTGTCCCCTCTGTCCCTGTGCCCATCACNATGGCAGTGCTGCTGAGGCTGCTGCTGTTGGTGGGGATCGAAGCCCCTGTGCCCATCACCGGGTCCCTGCTGTGGCAGGACCATGCCTGATGTGACTGTGTCCCTCTGTCCCCATGCCCATCACTGGGTCCCTGCTGTGGCAGGACAATGCCTGATGTCACTGTGTCCCCTCTGTCCCTGATGTCACTGCGTCCCCTCTGTCCCCGCTCAGGAAGCAGCACGAGAGCGAGGAGGGCGAGAGCCACAGGCGCCACAAGCACAAAAAGAACAAGCGGAGCAAGGAGGAGAAGGAGGCCAGCGAGGATGGTGCCCAGGAGGGCGAGGAGCAGGACACCAAGGAGTGAGCCACGGTTGCCCTCGGCAGGAACTTGCTCCTGTGGAACCAGCCTGCCATTGGTGATGTTTTGCTCGGGGGGGGGGTGATTTTTTTTTTAAATTTTATTTTTTACTTTTTCCAAGGGAAGAGGCTGACTGGGCGAGCCGTGGCACAGCCGGCAGTGCCTCGGGAGCTGAGGCTGCACGAGCCCTTAAACTTCCTTTTTTTGTTTGTTTGTTTTTGATACAAGACAATACAGCAGTACTAGTTACAAAGCACTGAGCTACTCTACTCATCCCCATCCCTAGGGAGAACTTTGGTGTATCAGATCCTATGGTTTCTGATGGAAGATGGCTTCAGCTAAAACTAACGCAATTAGGTCGTAGTTCTTGGTTCTTTTTGTCATCATCATTCCTTTTTGAGAACTAGGACAGTAAGTGCAACTTGAAATTTATTGTCCAAAGAACAGCGTGACTTAGATCCCGGGAGCCAGCTTAGAGTCTGGTGTCTAGTAGTGAAAAGTCTCGTCCCCGAATAAATTTCTTTATAGCTACAAAAACAGCTTCTGATTTCTCCGTGGCCAGCTGGGCGTGTCAGGAGGAGCTGCAGGATCTGCTCCAGGTGGGCACAGGGCCTGCCTGGATGTGACAGAGGCTGCTGAGGGTGTTCACACAGCGTGTGCAGAGACTCCAAAACTGGCTTTTTTTATCCATTGCAAAGGTAGTTCTGTCATGTTACACCTCTACGTGGGGAATCAATGAAGATCCATAGTAAGAGCATGAATTTCTCTTTAATTCCTTTTGACTTAACTATTTTATTGCCTTTTTTTACTAAGAGTTGACTGAATAACCTAGAGTGCAGTAGAGAACACCAAGTCCCAGTTAGCAGTTTGCCCTCGTGGGGTTGGCGTTTCTATTTGGGTGTCACCAACACTCCTGTCCAATGCATTCCTTTCCCTTAGATCCCAGAATAAATTTAGTCAAATTCCAAAGTTTCTTTGGACTTAGTATTGGTTGGGGAAGGGGGCAACAGAGATGTTTCTGGGTGGGAAGAACAGGGGAGATAATTTTCAGGGGTTTTGGTCTGTCTGATCCTTAGGATTCTGCCCTTCTGTTTGTGTGAGTCCACAGATGTCTCATTTTCCTTTGACTTGTTATTTAAAACTGTCTGAAATATTTGTCCTAAAATAATACAGTTCTGAAATGTTCTGTATTTTTTTTGGTATTGTAATCTTGGAAGTCTTGGGTGTGCTGGGAAGTGTCCAACCTGTGCCAGGAGAGCTCTTTGGTTCTGGGTTCCACATCAGGACAGTGCAGTGATGGTTCTAACTGCAGAGCCCAGGGGAGGGGGAGGAGGAGGATTTGGGCATCTGCTGAGGTTTGGTTTTCATGGAGCTTTTTTAACGTGCCTTGAGCTCCTGGGAAATGTGTGTGCACTGAGCCAGGCCTAGCTGGGATCAGGCTGCGGGGCAGAGCCTGGATTTAGGAATATGGCATCACTCAGTGCCCCCCTGGGCAGCACTGCAAGCTGCAGCAATCCCAGCTCCTGGCACGGGTGTGGAGCCAGGGAATCCTCCTGGCAGCTCCTGCTCAGGGCAGAGCTTCAGCTCTGAGTGCCCAGGAGCTTCCAGGAGAAGGAGATGAGAATGGGATGATTCTCCTTGCTGCTCCCCAGGAGAAACCCAAACCAGGATTGAGGAGTGCTCGGTGGGTGCTCCCTGGCACCACACACAACAGAGGTGCCCCCACTCCCTTCCAGAGCCCAGCCTTGGCCGGGGCAGTGCCAGGGAGAGAGGCCCAGACCCCTTCAGGAGCCTGCATTTGGTGATGATGAGATGTGGAGGCTTTTCCCAGCACAGGAGCTGTGACCTTGCTGGTGCAGGCAGTGCCAGAGCTGGCTCTGAGCCTGCTCTGAGCTGCCTTTTCCTGCCCTCAGTCAGGACCAGCACTGCCACTGCAGTGTTGCCCCCAGGTGAGTGGGGTTGGCCCCAGCCGAGGACATTTCTTCCCCTTTTGCATTCTCAGGTGTCCCTGGTGCCTCTGCAGGACTGCCCAGAGCTGCCAGCAGCCACTCCCTGCCCTCCTGCACCATTCATGGTGATCACATCCACTCTGCATCCCTCCAGAGTGAGAACAGCAAATCCAGCATGGATCCAGTCAGGGCTGCACCTCCTCCTGTGGTATTTGAATGAGCTGGACCCAAACCAGAATGTGCTGAGGTGGAAAGGACCTTCACTAAAATGGGGGCAGGCTTTTGGGGCAAGGAGCAGCTGTGAATTTGAGGTAAAGAGTTTTAAATTGGTTAAGAGGTAAATTGTTTGCCTTTACTGGCAGGGAAATGTAAAGGTGGGGTGTTGGAAATAATCTGTACTTGCAGGGTTCCTGCTGTTGGGATGTGGAGTTTACTGGTGTTGAGGGATTTCTCCCAGCCACAGGATAGTCCAGCTGCTTTCCTGGGAGAAGCAAAGACAATTCCACAGTTTGCTGCCTCCCAGGGTCAGTTTTTTGTTGAGTTGACCCATTCTGGTGGCATTAGCTGGTATGTAGAAAGAAAGGGTAAAGACCACACCTCTAACCCATATTTTTTCAGCAATATGACAATAATTTATAAAGGCATCAAAACAAATTCAACATCTATTAACAAGCTGATTTTGGAAACAAAATTTAAATTACGAGGACGTTTTGGTGAAGTTGAAGGCACCTTGAAAGGAGACAGAATAAAAATGGTTCTGCAGCCTCCTCCTCCTCCCTCCCACTGCCCAGCTCTCTCCTCCTGCCCTTTCCCCACACTTGGGGCAGGCAGTGGGAATCTCTCTCTGTCCACACCAATATTTACTGTTCCAGGCACAGATTTTGCACATTGATTGGAAAGAGATAAAAAATTGCTTCATGTCCCAGCGAGGTCAATGCTGAGTTTTCCTCTGGGGATTATTTTGTTCTCAGCACTCAGCAGAACAACAGGAAAGCAGCCTCAGAGCCCAGATAGCTCCAGGTGATGCTGTCAGAGCCCCCAGGGGTGCTCCCAGCCCACCCAGGGGTGCTCCCAGCCCACCCAGGGCTGCAGTGAGGATGGATCCACACTCCTGCTGTGTCCAGGCCCTGCCTGCAGCTCCCAGCACGGGAAGTGAAGTCACTGTGTGTAAACAAAGCCCAGGGACAGCAAAGGACAAAGTGCCAGCCCAGGTTCTTTCCTGCAGGGCTGCTACAAGGAATTAAACATTCATTGGAGGCAGCATTTGGACAGGGTGAGGCTCCTTGGATTCTTACAAAGCTGTTCCTGCAGCTACTCCTGCAAAGGTGCAGCAGAGGCAGCACAGGAGGAAAAGATCTCTCAGTGCAAGCTGGCTTGAGAAAAAGCCATCATTCCTACAGCTCATTAAGCTGCTAAAAAAGGGAATTGCTTCAGGTGGAGTTTGCAAGGAGGAACTTTCACAGTGTCAGAGGTCAAACCACCCTGCCAGGGCTTCAGTTCTTTAATTCCAAATTTGAACTGCACAGTGGGTTTGAACTGAAGGCAGGCTGGGCACAATCCCCTTCTGGAAGTGACATTTCCTGCAGCAAAGGATCCTTTGAGCCTTCCCCTGATCCCATGAGTTGATATTTTGCTCCAGCTACAAGAGGGACACGAACTGACCTGCAGGAGAAATCTCACCTGCCTGACCTCTGCCCCTCAGCACTGGAAACAGATACAAATAAAACAGGCAGCAGGCTGGGCCAGGGTGTTTGAGAGCAGCCCCTTCACTTCCTCACCTGCCTTCTGGGGGAGAAGCTGCTTTTATCAATGCTAAAACCAAGGAAACTTGTGTGCAGTGAGAGTGAGCCTTGCTCTTGACCTTTGGTAAAGTCACATTTTGTAACATATTTCAGTGAAACCACTCGTGGAGTGACACCTTTGAGAGAGGTCCTTGAGGCTGTTGGAATTGTCCCTTTGCAATAAATTAGTGGAGCTGGCAGGATCCTCCATGAGGATTTGTGGCAGGAGCCTCATCCAGGTCACACAGCTCCTCCAGGCTGACCCAGCAGCTCTGAGTTACCTTGGGCTTCTCATGCTTTAACACATTCCTTGGTTCCTGACACCTAAAACTAAGGGGACTGGGAAATCCTGATAAGTAGGGAGTGCCTAATTGGGTCCCATCCTTACTCATTTAGCAGCTCCTCTAAAAGCCTCTGTTTTGACCTGTTCAGATACTCAGTGGAAAGCAGAGCCCTAAAATCAAGGACAGCCTCAGCAGCCTCCAGGGCAGGTTGTGGAGAAACACTGGGAAGAGCTTTCTGTGCACCACCAATCCTAAGGAGCTTTAATGAGCCTGGGAAGCTCCACCAAGTGCTGGATTAACCCTTGCTTTGAATTCAACATCCAGATTTGTTGGTAAAATGTTTTCCACCAAAAGGAAGCGAGGAGTCTGCCACGGCAATGGAGCAAGAGTGGAGCAGTCCCTGGTTCAGGTGTGGCTCTCTGTGGTGCCCAGCTGCTCTTGGATAGCTGGAAGTGTTGGGGGTTTGGTGGAGCTGTCACACGAGGCTCCCTGGCCAGGACACCACAGTCAGGGTGACTCTGTTCCTCTGCTCCTTCAGCATTGGGATTAATTCCGAGTTGCTCATTCCTATTGCTGGCACTCCGTTCACTGCCACGATTTCATCTCCACACCTGCCCAAAGACAGCATCCAGTCAGGACTGGGTTGTTATTATTAACACTGCACCCACTCATGCTGAGCCAAACCAACTCCTCCTGGAAAGATCTTTTTCCCTTGAGCCAGAGGGGAAGGGAGCAGGAGGCTGCTGCAGGGTGCCAGCGGTGAGGGGCAGAGGGAGGAGTGCTGCGGGTTTGTCACGGCTCAGTCCTGCAGCTCCCAGCCCGGAGCTGCTCCCCAGCAGCCCCACTGCCACCAGCAGAGGTGTGGCAGGGCCCTGTCCCCCTCTGGCACACCCAGCACCTTCTGAGGGGTGGCACCTGCTGGGTGCCCCCGGCCCAGCTGAGCCCAGCCTCCCACCTCGGCTCAGCAAAGCCCAGCTCTGTCCCCTCCCTCTGTCGGTGGCAGCCCTGCCTGCACAGGAGCCAGCTCTGCATCCCAGAGGTTCCTGCAGGCTCCTCCAGCCCCACGCCTGCTCCTCCCGCTGGGATTTGGCACCAACACCCACGGCAGCAAAAATCGACTTCACAGGAGGGACTTTGTTGCTTGCGCTGGGATACTTTCCCTCATCCAAGAGGATTTTATACTCTGGAACCTCCAAATTCATCTCAAACATCCCCTTTCTCCTTTTACCTAATTACTCAATTAAACCCTTCACAGTTAGGTTTTAAAGGGCTGTAAATTCCTTTTCGTTGCACTTTTATGGAGAAACCAAAACGCTGCTTAATGCAGGGCTTAGTTTGTTACAAGTTTGGCAACAGCATTAACGCTCAAATGAGTGCAAGGAGTCATTAACTTGGAGCTGAGCTCCCTCCAAGAGTCAAAGAGTCTTGGGAAACCCTCCCAGCACCGGTGGTGGTGATGATTCCCCGGGTACCTCACACCTACTTGAGTTTCCTGTCCCGGAATGCAGGAGTCCCGGGCACGATGGTTATGATGAAGAAGGGTTGGTTTCCTTTGCTTTCCTCAAAGCCTCCCACGATGCTGAAGCCCCAACTTTCCAGGTTTCCTTTACTGAGGACGATGTCTTGACAGAAGTGAAGGTAGCTGTGTGAAAACCAGAGAGGTTATTAGGAAAATTCCCTGAGCAGGAATTTACGTTTTCCCTCATGGAAAGCACAGCTGTGTAACAGCCTCGTTTTCCCTTTTTTTTTAGGATTTGAGACATCCCTTTGCAGGGCATGTCAGAGGGTTAATTCTCAAATGGGATGATGCCAATCCTTTAGAAATCTTTTCTCAGTGTTGTCAGCGTTGGTTTAAGAGCTAAGAGGAAATCACTTGGCTCTAAAGGGGTTTGGGACCTGCAAGACTCCTGAATAACTCCTTGAACTGTGCTACTGAACACCCACAGCACCAGTGACAAACCCAAATGAGCAGCGAGCAGCAGCTACACCCATGCAGTTAGGAGAGCAGAGGGTTTTTATTCCCTCTGTGCACTGGAACAAGGAAAGCTTCCAGCAGCTGGGCATCACTGGCAGCAAATGTGAGGGGCAGCAGGGAAGCTGCAGCACCCAGGATGTGCAGCTCAGATCCTGCCCAGTGAGTGCTCCCTGGTTTTGGGTGCCGGCCAGCTCCTCAGGGAGCCTGGGAATGTGAGATGGGAGTGCCAGCAGCACTCGCTGCCCGAGCTGGGGGCACAGAGCCCTGCAAAGCCTCGGCGAGGTGACACACAAGGTGTGGCACAAGCGTCTCGTGTGCCCCGGCTCCCAGTCGGGCTCCATCCCGGCTCCTAGTCCGGTTCCATCCCGGCTCCCAGTCCGGCTCCATCCCTGCTCCCAGTCAGGCTCCATCCCCGCTCCCAGTCCAGTTCCATCCCGGCTCCCAGTCCGGTTCCATCCCGGCTCCCAGTCCGGTTCCATCCCGGCTCCCAGTCAGGCTCCATCCCCGCTCCCAGTCCAGTTCCATCCCGGCTCCCAGTCCGGTTCCATCCCGGCTCCAGCTCAGGTTACATCCTGGCACCGAGGAGCTGTGAAACTGCTGCTCATCATCACCCCGCTGAGCTATTCCAGCAGCTAAACTTTTCCTAATAAACGTTTTTGCCTCAAGGGCTTTGCTTGAGAAGTTTGCAGAGGAGTTTCAGATTTCAAAAGCCTTCTCAGTTAACTTCTCACCAGGAGTAAGATCCAATTATCTACTTTCAAACTGTAATTTACTTTTGTTGGAGTTTTTCACACATAAACACCAGGAGACCCAGCTCGAGCTTACTGATTCCTCCATGGTTGCCTTCCACAGGCACCACACAAGTGCAAAAACACAGCTCTGAGCCATGGCTGTGGCAGCTTCTGCAAATAAATAGCCCCGAGAGCAACAGTGGCGAGTGCTGCGTCAGCACAGAACATAAATAAAAACATCAGGCACATCCTCCAGGAGCTGGAAAGGGCTAGGAATCATAATCCATATTAAAAACGGGTTCTAGGAAGAGAAACTTGAATTCACTACCATCAAAAATGACTGTGGGAAAAGAATGGGAGAGTTTAGGGAAGGTCGAGGTGCAGGTTTTATGGTGCCAAGCACGCTGCTGAGCTGGCACTTCCTGGGCCCTGGTGGAGTTTGGAGCTGCAGCAGGGCCAGGAGCTCCTCATGGCTCATGTGGGAAGAGTCAGACTGGAGTCAGATAAACCCCAGCGAAGAGGGGCAGCAGGAAAACTGCTTTTCCACCCCTCAGGCTTCTCCACAGGCCACACAATGCACTGTGTTTTCACAAAGGTTTTAGAGAGAAAAAATAAATCAATCTGTAAACTTTTGTTTCTGGTGCCTTTGGGATCCAGGGTGTGTTGGATTAGGACATGGGCCCAGTCCAAACCAGCTTTTGAGATGGTATTTTACACTATCAGTGGCTGGTATGGATTTAACATCATGCTAGGAAGAAATCAAAGTTTCTGTCAAACAGAAACAGAAACCACAGATTCAAGAATCAAGGCCTGAATGAAGCACTGGGGGCTCAAGTGTTGCAAGGATCAAATAACACTCCCCTAATCTGAGCACTCATTTCAATTCACACCTTTCAGCATCAAGTGTGGGTTCAAAATAGAAAGAAATACATTCCTGTAAAAAGAAAGGCATAATTCTGCTGGAGCGGAGGAATAACTGAGGAGAAAAAACAAGCTGAACAAACCCCAAATTGGCCATGCAATAAGCTTTGAGCTTCCTCCCTGCAGAATGTTCTGACACAGTGAGGCCAGGGCAGCCCAAAGGAGCAGATCCCAGTGGAACAGCTGCTGCTGAGGGCACAGGGTCCACTTTGGGCACATTTCTGGGCATTTTCTGCAGTGTAAAAATGCGTGGTGCCTGATCCTGAGGGGCCTGAGCCATGGACATCCCTCTGCAGCACTGGGGGTTTGGCCCTGTGCAAAGCAAAGCCAGTTTGGGTGGGTCAGGACCTCTCTGCAATGGGAAGCAAACCCCAGCACAGGAGGGCACTGTCCTGAGCCAGCCTGAAATGCCAGAGGCACCCTGGACATCCCCAGAGGACAAACACAGCTCTGGGGGTGACCAGCCAGCTCCTACCAGGTCTCACTGGGAGCAAATGGGAAAAGGAGTGAGGAAGCTCAGGAATTTCAGCCCTTTATAGTGCTGGGAATAGGAGGAAGATTCTGTCAGATCCCGAGGTGGAATAACCCTGCTGTGTGCCTCCTACCAACCCTCACACCCAGAACTGCAGACAAATCCCAGAATTCAGGCTGGAGGAAAAGGAAGTGAGGAGCAGAAAGGGCACCTGGAATCACTTCTTGCTTCAGGAGTTACAGTCAAATGAAGGGAGAACATCAATACCAGCAGCAAAGGAATTTCCAGCAATGCATTAAATGGAGATAATGTCAGGGCACTCCTGCAATGAAGGCAGGGGATCCAGGAGCAGAGAGACTCCAGTCCCTGCAGCAGAGTGTGGGGAAGCTGCAAGTCACCTGACAGCCAGAAAAATTGGGGAAGGAAGAAAAGAAGCCCAGCCAGGTTTTGCCTTGCTGAAGTTCACTGCAGGAGCTGCACGAGGAACAAACACCAGGCAGCATGTGAGGGTTTGTGCCCAGGTTTGGGCTCTGCAGGTGCAGCTCAGGGCCAGCTCACACCAGACCTGCCTGGAGCAGCCAGGCCAGTTCCTGGGAGAGCAGAGGGAGATGGGAGGAGGAGCTGAGCACAGGCCAAGTACAGGAGACACAGAAGCTGCTGTTCCTTGGGCTGGTTTGTTGAGCATTTACAGGCTGCTAGGTAACACAACAGAAGCTTTGTGAGTGGTTCTTCTTTAGGTGTCTCAAGAAACAAGGCTGTAAATGATCCAGGCTTCCCACAGCAGGATTTGGCTTTGTGTTCCACGTGCAGATGCCCCTGCACTCAGCTGGGATGACAAGAGACTCTGCCTTTCACAGTGTCACTCCAAAAGGGAGGGAGCCAGAGGTTCACCTCTGCAGGAATGAGAGGGAAATTCAAGCTTCACTTGGAACTCAGCAGGTTAAAACCTGTGCTAAGGCTGTGGTGCAAAGCTTTGCAGCAGAACTCAACTGTGCAGAATCACTTCTGCTTCATGCTGAAGATGATGCAGTTGCAACAGGCAAGAAGAATTAGACTGAAAGAATGTCTGCCCCTAAGTGAGATATCAGATTAGAAACTCCCAGACAGCTCAGGTATCTCTTGGCTGGTGTTAGGGGATGCAGGAAGAGCACAGAGAGATTTCAGTCAGTACTTTAGCAGGGACTCCATCTAACATTGACTATTTCTCTTTGAAAAAAGGGTTTCAGGGCTTCTAAAGCATGGTTACTGTCCAACAGGAGTGTGGGAATGACAGGCCACTCCACAAACACAGTGGAAGTTCCTTATGCACTCATTATTGTATGATCTCATTGGCAAATAAGGCTTTCCACTGCCTTACAGCCAAACGGGAATACCAGGAATGCTTCCAAGTTCATCAACAAAGTAATTAATTTCTAGTGTTTGAGGGAAAGTCAAGCCTGTAATTAACATCTCTCTCCACAGTCCCTGACAAACATACCTTGGCAATCCCAGCCACGTGATCCAGAGGGGAGACCAGCTGAATCCCTGCTCCCTGAT
Organism: Vireo altiloquus; assembly: GCA_013396875.1. NCBI lineage: Eukaryota > Metazoa > Chordata > Aves > Passeriformes > Vireonidae > Vireo > Vireo altiloquus. Next base: position 388,430 of record VZRF01002584.1, read on the forward strand.
GTCCAGGGATGGCTCTGGGGAGTTCAGGGAGACGATTTCCAAGGCTTTCAGTGTGACTGAGTGGGAAGCTGCATTGGATTTCAGTGCTGAGACAGCTTCATAGTAGTTCAGATGAGTCAAATCGATGCCATTTATGCTCAGAAGTACATCTCCTGTTGGTGAAATAAAATGGGATTATTACACACCTTTGGCTACGGAGCCCATTTCAGCCTCCAGGGGTCATGTGAACTCTGCTTCCAGGCTCTCTTTAGTGCCCAAGTCCAGCTCCCACTGAAGAAAACCCAGAGTTCCTAAAGGATAAAGGGTCTGAGAGCCTCCCTTACCTCTCTTGATTCTGCCATCCCTGAAGAGGCATCCAATGGGCTGCACACTTGTCACATAGATGGGGAGCTTGTTCTTGTTATCCCTTCCACCTCCAATTGTGATTCCCAAAGATTCCTTTGGCTCCTTTTTTATTGCAACTGTCTTCTCATGGCTTACATATCCCTGAGGTAAATCCTACAAAGGAATGGCAGTACAAAATGCAGCTTCATTCATGCAATTATCAGGAGGAGCTCAGCTCTGGAAGACAACATTTGTATCTTAATCCAGAGCATTCCAGCAATGCTCTTCCCATGTCCTTGCTCTGGGGGGAATACAGAGCAACATTTCTAAGGTAAGCCACCAGAGCTGAGGCAGTGCTGTCCTAAGGATCCCAAATCTGGTGTAGGGAGATGCTTCCTCTGAGGAGAGGAATTTTGCACTGAGGAACAAGCTATGAGCTCATCTCGAGGCTGCTCACGCCAAGCAAACTCTCCCTCATTAAATGGTTAGGTTGCAGTGAGGGCACACATTGGAGCTGTACAAACAGGGTGGAAATGCTGCTCAGGGATTTAAACCCAGGAACCACACTCCAGCCACACAGGACAGCTGCTCCCTGAGCTCCAGGGATGCTGAAACACAGCAGGCTGAGCAGCTGCAGCAGCTTTGTCACTCAGTTGGATGTTCTACACACAGATTTTCTCTCTGGGCTCACTGGGGATTGTCCTCTTGCTCCTGCTGTTTGTTGTGCCACACAAAGAGGTGGCAGGCACACACTGCAGTCTCAGTGAGGTCACCTGGGGATTCTTCTCCTGGACCATAAAGGCCTCTGGCTCCACACCAGCTCAACCTGGTGTCACTGCAACACCCTCAGGGTGTGGGGCTTGATGGATGTCGAGAAGCAAATCCCAAGAATCTCCTAGACAGCAAATTCCTCATTGCCCTTTCCAGACTAGAAAGGATTACACCCCAGTTCTGCATCAACACTGATGAAATTTTGACACCTTTTTCCCTTAAAGTGATGTTTCCCTGTAGGTGACAAACTGGTCCTGCAGTACCAAAAGCCCCAAACCTACCCAAGGAGAAATGGAGCTGCTGCTGAGCCCTCTGTGATAAAACACCATCACAGAACAGCACAATGCATCTACTAAACCAAGAATAAGCAGCACCTTTGCCTCATTTCCCAGCCCCACCTTCTGGTAGTTGGATTTTCGTCTGTAGTGGTTCTGGTCTGGTCGCCTGCGATGGTGCACTGGGCTCCCCCCATTGCTGCTGCTGCTGCTGCTGTTGGAGGTGCTGCCATCCTCCACTGGCTCCCCCAGCTGCACCCCAGGCTGCCTCAGGATCACAAAGTTCACTCTGGATTCGGTGGTCTGCCCAGAGAAACAAAGGGTGGAAATGAAAAAGAGAAATGGGTTAGAAATGAGGGAGAGCACTCATTGCCTTGGGGAGAGAGAAGGGTTGGCATCAGTTCCTACACAGGTTCTCCAAGAGCTCCTCAAAGTGATGCAAAGTCTTTTGTGAAGAGCCAGGGAATGTGATTGGAAAAAGAAAAAGGGAATTAGCAACCATGAGTCAGAATGAACAGGAGTAGAGGCAGGCTTCACTCGTGCCTCCCTCCCCCACAAATGCCAAACAAGAGAAGGTGGAAAGGGATGATTAATTCCTGCACCTCGGTACAAACAACCAAAATAGCATCTCGTGTTGTGCTACAGCATGAACAAAGCTGGAACTCTGGCTGGTCCACACACAGTGACCACGACAAGCACTGGATGCTTTTATTGCACAGGAAGTTGTTAAAGCTCAGTCCCTCCCAGCTCTCTTCATCCATTGTTCCCCATCTCCCATCCATTTTTTCCCCAGGGTACCTGTGGGCTGAGATTGCTGCCAGTTAAACACTTCCCCAGCTGCGTGTCTGGCCTTGGCAGGGCTGCAGGGGAAGTGCTCACTATTGTTCCTGCTGCTCTCTTTGGGTTTGTTCCCTCAGGACACCTGACAGGACTTTATTGTGAAGGACTCACTGGGGCAGGTCCATGTGCTCATCAAAGAGTTTCCTGCCATGGATGACACAAATGCTGCTCTCACTCCTTGCCACAGGACCCTGTTTCCCTGGTGCCACAGAGAATTCCCTGGCCTTGGAAGAGGGGCTCTTTAAGTTACATTTAAGCAAGGATTTCAATTAGCCCTCAGAGGAACAGATCATGTTTAGAAAGCTGCCACAGTTTTACACAAACGTCACTTCCAGAGAGATTCAACCCCCAAACCTCTTGAAGCCAGTGCTGAGACTTTGGTTGCTGGTTCCAGTGGGGTTAAAAGAGTTCCTCAAATGGGAGTTGTGTGTGCACACTGCAGCAGGAATGCAGCAGCACTTGTGGGATGCAAACAAATTCTAAGAGGCCGTAGAACAGAAGCACATGAACAACATGAAAAGGGATCTCAGTGCTGGAACTCTGCTCTTTCTCCCAGGCACTGCACTCCTCTGATAACTGTGAAGAGAATTGGCTCTCCCTCCTGCTGACCTCACATCCTTTCTGGGATATAAACAGAATGGGATGAGGTGCATTGTGTCAGGATCTGTAGATAAAAACACAAACTGGCACTCGCCTGGGGAGATAAAGAATTTAAACTGATCTATGTGATATCTGCTGCACATGCAGCAATCCTTAATCCTTTAACCAGAATTCCTTGTCCACTCCTTCCACCAAAAGCTCTGGCATGCTGCTACAGGAGCACATTCCACAGGGAAAGACCACCCCTCCTCTACCCACTTAGTACCTTGGAATGTTTTAACCTGAGGTGCCCCACGTCGTTTTCCAGTCTCTCTTCTCAAATCCAGGTAAAATGGGGAGAAAGGGCTTCAGATCAGTCCAAAGGGATCTGTTCTGTGCTGCCAGCCCATCCCATGTCCCAGCCAGCACCCTCAGTGTCACTGCTGGAAGCGTGAGAGGCTGCCCTGATCCCTCCCTGTCTGCTGCACGAACCCACAGAGTGCACACCAACATTCCCTCTGCAGGAGAGGGCTGCAAACACCACATCCAATCTCCTCACATGAACTCCTGTGAGCCACTGCTTCCCCTCAGCCCTGGCAGGGGTGACTCACATGGATTCCCACTCTTCGTGTTTGCCTTCATTTGGAAGAGGTGCTTCCCACACATCCGCAGGGGAGTCACCTCCCAAGGCAGGGATTTGGGGAGATGCCCCTAGTGTGTTCTGTTAGCCCTGGATCAGCCACCCAGAGCCATTTCCACACAACCTCTCCACGTCTGAACTCACCTGGATTATCTGGGCAGCAGCCTCAGGAGTTCCTTGCCTCAAATCCTGCCCATTTATTGACAGGACTCTGTCATTCCGACTCAGCTTCCCATTCTTGGCTGCCAAGCCTCCCTCTAAGAGATCCAGAATAAAAATCCCTGCCTCATCAGTCTTCCTGATCAGTTTGATTCCCAAGGGTTCGGATCGATCTCTCTTCACCAAGGTGACGTGGATCACTTCCCGGTTTGCAGCACTGGGATCCTGCTGGGTAGTTTTGTTGGAAAATCCCTTCTCCTGCAGGACCATGAGGTGGAGAACAGGGCCTGGGTGGCGCAGGAAGGAGACAGCCTGGCAGTGAGTCACGCTGCTGATGTTGACGCCATTCACCTACAGAGACAAACAAAGCACTCACTAATCAGAGCCCACATTAATTAGGTGCTGTCCACAGTGTGGGGCATGGCCAGGATGGAAAACTCCCAGTGCAATCTCTGACTCTGATGCACGTTAGGGAGCAAAGTTTTCTGAAAAAGAATGAAAAGAGCTGATGGAATTAGGCTGTACTTGGTGAGTAACTGATGACAGGGACAAGACACACAACCAACAACCTGAAGATGTTCAATCATTCCTTCCATCCCATGGCAGTGCAGATCTGCTTTTCCTTAACACTCAGTACAGGCTGGGAGAAGACTCAAATCTCCACTTTTGAGTGGTCCATAATCTACAAGCTTCTGGAATCAACTATTTAATTATACTTTTACCAGGGTGACTCTGAGAAGGCAACATTTCCCTTTGCCTGTTGTCACATCAGACTCTGCAGCGTTTCAGGATGTTAATAGGGCTCCTAAGTGTGGGACCTGCCCTATTTACTGAGACATGGATAAAACAGGAGTCACTCCACTGGTCTACTACTACTCTGAGAAACCAACTCAGACATCGCATTAGCCACTCGTGTGTGGGGGCTGCCAGCCCTTCCTGATGCCCAATCCCATGGGATAATGAAGATTTATGGCTTGCCAGATGATTGGGCAGCCATGGCTGGAGGTGCTAACAGTTGTCACTCTGTGTGCAAGGTGTCACCTCGGTCACCCAGGGCCACAGAGTGTGGGCAGTGCCCCAGCCGTGGGTCAGGCTGGGGCTGGAGCTCTGCATTACTCACATTTTGGAGCTGATACTCACTGCAAGTCAGCAGCTCTCACCCTGGACCTGCCCATGGAGAATATGCAGCTTAAGCAACACAGTGGAGCAAGCAATGATGAGACTTCCTAAGCAGAGCGGAGAAATGGGGCTGCTGTGGGAAATTTCTCCTAAATTTCAAAAAGCTGTCAAATATGCAAGGGAAATATGAGACTGACTGGAAGGAATGCCAAAAGTCTGTTCCTGAGCCCCAGCAGACACAGAATGCTGCTGACATAAAGGTTTCATCAATGCTCTAAAACCCTGAGCTGCAGAGATTTCCCAGTTTTTCCAGGCACTCTCCTCCCCCAGTCAAGAGAAGCAATGGGGTTGCCAGGGGGGTTTTTCCTACCTCAAGGATGTGGTCCCCAGGAGCAATTCTTCCATCAGCAGCAATCACAGAGTCCCTCAGCACCTCCTGAACAACGATGTTCCCTAGAGGGGTGTCCTTACCCCCCACTATCCTCATCCCCAGCTCTTCCTCCGGATCTTCCCGGTGGATTTCGATGGTGGTGGTTTCAGCCACAAGACTCGTTCTCTGAGGAAGGTCTGCTTGTGGAAATTGAAGAGAAAAAGCAACACATTAACCGAATTTTCCCTTTCACAGTAGCCCAAGATTCAAACCTCTGGCAGGTTGTGTTCTATGTAGCATCTGGAGGGAAAGCAGCTATCAGAAAACCTAAGGTCATATAAAAAGCTTAAAATTCCTCTGTGTCTTTGCAGTTTCTCCAGGTTTTTTCCCATTTTCTCCTAACTTATGGTGAATTCAAACTCTTTATTGTTGTTGCTTGGGGTTTATTAAAGGGCATTCAGTATGGTTTGGCTATATTTAGAGATCTATTTTTCCCCTGTGACAGCTGGCCTGCTAGGAGCACGCACACAACAAATTCCAATTTCCATGATGCCCATGAGGGAAAGGGACTACCCAGCTGTAATTACTGCTCTGCAACTTCCTTCCTCTAATTTCCTTTGCTCCCCTTTTCCCATCCCCCCTGTAAAACAGGAGGAATGTCTGGCTGTTCCACAGCATGCTGGAGATGAAGCAATGCTGCACTTTGAAGATGAAAGTTGCTGTTAACAAGTGGGATGAGATCTCCCAGCCTGGGGACACTCAGGCAGGCCCAGCACTGAAGGGTGGGTGAAGGGCAAGTGTCACACCAGAGATGCAAAACCTGCTCCAGGTGTGCTTTGGGAAAAAGCCAACAGGGAACTGACCTGACCTGTGAGTTCCCTCTGTCCCAGGAGTTCTCAGCTCCAGAGCCTGCACCCTTGGAAGCTGAGCCTAACTTTGAGACAAGGCACTGAGGTTTCCACGCTGCTGCCTCCTACCAAGCTGAGCCGAGTGCTGCTACACTCAAGTGGAGATGGTTATTTGATCTGCAAGGCTTTCAGAGCTGCCTGTTAATCCAAAACCTAACTTATGTTAGAAAAACACCAGGAGGGAGGTGCTGACCACTCCAGGAAACTGACTGTATATTTAACTTTCCTAACAGGATTAAAAAGAACCTGGAACACTTCCTAGTCACTAATTATTTGGCTTCTGCAAGGGCTTTAAGTGCTCCACGTTCACATTGACAGGGACTGCCTTTGTTTCTCCACAGAGAACTGCAAATAGCCACTGCAGTCTAGCAGAGATTCTCCAAATGGTTTTGCACAGATTAGTGCTTGTGAGCAGACTCTGCCACCCCTGGTGCACATGAATGCATCTCCCTTCTGCTCAAGGAAAGAGATGCCTCTGATGGCTGCTAATGGCTGAGTAGCACTGAGGATGTCTGACAGTGCTGGGGAACACTTAAAAATTGACTTTTCTGAGATAATGACATCATTTTTGTATTATGAAAGATAAATACATAGTTCCAATTCTGTACCAAACTCTCACCTTCTTCAGTCTCCTCAAAAGCTGGATTTACCAGCCCAGGCTCTGCAGTCCCCAGGGACACCACAGCAGCTCCAGAGCTTTCTGCCACGAGTGAGGAGCCTCCACTCGGCACCTCTGGATCCTTGGGCGTGTTTGCCTCCCCCTTGGCAGGAGCATCTTCCTTCCCTTTGCAAATGGGATTCTTTTTCCGCTGGAGTTCAGATTTGTATTTCTTAAAGCCAGGACACCTGGAGAGAGATTGGCAGGGACTGTCAGTGACTGTCTCTGCCTGGGCAGGGGAGCCAGCACACGAAAGCTCTGATGAACCTGTAGGAAGAAGCTTGTTCCACATCTCACCAGTGCAGTGCTCGTGCCTCAGATGTTAAAATTGATTCCCATTTGACATTCAGTTTCTACTCACACAAGTATCAGCTTAAGAGCAGCCTTGTTATTTCACTACTTTCAAAATTATTAAGCAAATTATTTGAAAAAGAAGAACGTAATAGAAACAGGAGTCTCCCTTGCTAAATATTTACCTGGCAAACACTCCATGAAGAAAGCAATCCTTAAACATAAGCGAATACTGAACTGTGACGTTTTAGAAATCACTAGGAACTGTAGTTTGATGCAAAGAAAGTGGCTCAAGTTTCAAGCTGAGCCTTGAATTAGGTTTTGTTTTAACACACCAGCGACACATGAGAGCACAAGGGAGGATTGGGCATTTTCTGCTGTGGAATGAGACCTGACCCTGGACCTGCTCCACTCCCAGTCCATGCAGGTGACTCTCTACCTGAACGGGAGCAGTTTAGTTCCCAATCCCACAGACTGCTCCCCACAGAGACCCCAGAATTGGAATTGCACACAAAATGTGCCCTGGATGCAGGCACACCATCACCAGCCCCTCCCAGCACTAGTGGGTAAAGAAGAACAGCTCTTTTATCAGGAGTATTTATAAAAAACGGGACAGGTGGGGAGGTGATAAATGCAAAAACATCACTTTCAGAGACATGAGCAGTATTCCATGTTTATCAGAGTCACTTCTCAAATCAAACTGAACTATTTACACTCAGGCTAAAGAAGTCTCATCCCAGTATTACTTCCTCTGGTTTATTCCTACTCATTTATTCTCCAAGCACTAAAATAACCCAGAACTTAATGACAGAAGCTGACTGATCCACTTGTGCACATGTCCCTCTTAAGATATCAAAACACAAACTCAATTTGCAAAAGGCAGGGAAATCCCCCAAGAAAAGAAGTTTACTATGTGCTTCTTATTTCCCAAAATCTTCTCCTATCAGTTAATCTCATTTAAAACAAAAAACCACCCAAATCTCAGTGTAATTTTCTTATCTTTTCATTTTCTTCCCTGTTTTTCAGTCTGACTGTGCCCACAGCCCAGGTGAAATAGCCTCCAGTCTTAGAATATACTCTGTCCTTGTGAAAGATACAAAAATCAGTGAAATATAGAAGGGAATGCTACAGTTTCCAGGCAGGTCTCTAATGTAAACATTTCAGGTGCCTCCCTCCCCTGTGTGTAACTCCTGAGCCAGAGGGATTAACGAGTGACAGGAGTTTACTGATAGCAGGGCAGATTTGCAGGGCAGAGGAAAGCCCAGCCCTGGTGAGAGCCCTGCAGCCTGAGCACTCAGCCCAGCCTGATAACTGAGGCACTACAAAGGGCTGCTCAAGAAAAGGGAGATTATAAACTTTCACTGAAGGCAAAGGGGCATTGAAGCACCTTCCATCCCTTCCCTGGCTCTAACGCCAGCTCTGAGCTCGTGGGGACTGAAGACAAGCAAGAACCACAAGGGTACATCCCTGGCTGGAATTGCAGAGGTATCCTAAGTGTATCTTTTCCCTGCTTGGCTTACTTTTAAAATACATCATTGCCACAACAAACTACAGCAGAGCTGAAGGAAAGGAGCCTGTGGCATTTCTCATTGCCTGCTGACAAAATACACCCTGCCAAGGAAGGTCTGTTCCACCTGCAGCAGGGCTTGCACTTAGCTCCCTTCCCTGCAAATCATTAACCAGGTAGGAACAAGGGTTCTCCAAGCACCAAAGCAAGAGCTTTGGCACCTGCACTCCTTTTAAAGTGACAATATCCTGCCTGCCAAGAGCTCAACCAGCAGTGGAAGCACCAAAAATTCTCCCTTCTTTTGCACAAGAGGAACAGAAAACAAACCCAGTAATTTTCATTTGCTTCCCCTCTTCAGCAAAAGAATGAGAGAAGATAATGGAATTGTAAGTAGGTGATTCAGCAAGTGCATAATGTGCAGCTTGGAGGGACTTGCACTATTTGAATCAAAGACTTATGTATTGCACATCTTAATTGGACCAATTAAACTGGCAGCACTGCACAATCCCTTCCTTTTAGAGCGTTGACTTTGTGCCTGTCTTTCTTCTCTGCGCAAGGGAAGCAAGAATAAGCTTGTTTGTGACAACTCCAGGGTTGGTGCCCCAGTTTGGGACCCACAAATATCACCGTATCTGACAGGTTTAGTGTCTGCAGACGACCTGAAGGTGAGCAGCTCACCCTTCTCCTCCAGAGCACACACACAATTACACTGTCTTCACCCACCCACCTCTGCAGCCTCACCCTGGCAGCTCTGCTGTCCCAGGAGCTGCTCTGAGAATGGTTCTGAGGAGCAGCACAGCAGCCCCAGCACTGCACAAGGAGCACTGAGGGCATGGGAGGGGGAATGCACCTGTTATAAATGCATATTGTATTGTTGGCTTTTCGCTAATATTAAAATGAATGTCATATATGTAATGTAAGAAAATGAAGTAGTATGAAAATATTTCATTTTAAATAGTAGTGTGATTTCTTAGGATTATAGCATGATATGTAGAATGCTTTTTTATGTAGTTAACTCAGAGAATAGCAAAGATAAGCAAGGAAGTTCCCCACATTCCTGGACCATCTGGATGAAGATAACAACGACGGGCTTCAGATCCTGGAAAGAAGAATTTATTGATCAGGATGTGGAACACAGGATGACCAAAGGATGTGGTCAGCAGAACTGGACCACAATGGATTATCAAATTTTAAACAGACCTGCAAGAAAGAAATAGTGACAAGATGGGAAGGACTTGAAAGCCAGGAGGTACCAAAAAAGGAATAGCTGAATGATGCATAGAAATCTATGAATATGTCTGAGACTCGGGCATTTAACAGAAGAGGTTTGTTAGCTAAGGTGTGCTTTTGGCATCGTGCCAAGCACCAGGCCCTATTAACTCTGTGCTTTATTTCTGTCTCCTATTGTCCTTTTTATTAAACCCCTTATTAAATCCTTTTAAAAATCCACTAAAAGTAAACCTCGTTTTTAACACACCTGTTCTGCAGGTGAGCTTCCAGCTCACAGCGCTGCATGGTCTGCTGGCACTCAGCCTTGAAAGGACACAGCACCATCAGCTTATCCAGCAGGTTACGGACCAGCAGGCTGGACTTGTGGCACTGCTGGAACGAGAGCTTCTTCCGATCCATGGGACAGAAGTTGTACTCCTGCATGAAGTTCTCGAGGCACTTGAAACAATATGTGTGTCCACAGGGAGTGTCCATGGGCTGCAGCAGGGGCTGCAGGCAGATGTGGCAGATGAGCTCATCGTCCACCTCGTCCTGGAAGTTGTAGAGGTGATTGTCCAGCAAGGGATGGGCTTGGCCACACTCGCAGCACAGCTCAGGGACCTGGCACAGGGTTTCCTCTGTGATGGGGTCAGCCATGGCAGCCAGCACCAGGGAGGAGATTGTCACACAGCAGCTCTGCCACACACCTGGGAGGAAAGGGAGAGAGAGAGATTTCCAGTCAACTGCCTGCTTTAAATCCAGCCAATTCAAAATTAAACTTGAGTTTCCTCCCCAGAATCTTCCCCCCCATCCACCCCCCATAGGGCTCTTCCTTCCAGAGCCACCCTGTGAGTGACCAGCCCAGGGAGCAGAGGATGCAAGGAGCTCGTTCAGCACAAGGTTTAAGCACGTGGATAAATCTTAAACTACTTCACACACACACACCAGAGACACAGACTAAATAAACCCAGCCCAACAGATGGACTAGAATAGCTGAGACAAAATCTTCCCAGACAGGGAAGGCAAAGAAAGGATACACAAGACAGTGATTTTTAAACTTCCTCTGGCTTTCCAGATTATACCAAATATTTTGAAGACGTGTGGTGAAAAGCCAGTTTGGAGACTTCTGGTTGTGTCGTGGTTTCTTTCTTTATATTCTTTAAAGTTTTGAGCCTGCTTTGCTTTTCCTCCTAATCCTTATCTCACAGAGGAAAATGAGTAAATAATGGATGCGAACTAATCCACTGCAGGTTGTTAGGATTTTTGGTTTGTATTTGGGGGGTGGGGAGGATGAGGCAAAAGAAGAGGAAGAAATTTCAAAAGAAACTTAAATCTAAACCACATTTCCTTCCTTTCAAGCCCACTCCCTTCAAAAAAATTTGTTTTAACAAACAATGCATTGTTCCCCACTCATCCATGCCTAAGTTCCCCCATGGAAACAAATTTCCTATAAAAAGACTAAAGCTTCCTAAGTGGAAAAAACCTAAAGAATTGTGCACATCATTTGTTGTAATGACAGAGAAAGCCTTGAGCCTCAGCTCCTTTCAGGCAGGGAGAGGAAGGTAAGGAACAAACTGAGTCCTTTGTAGCTGCTGCTCTGATTTGAACAGAAATGTCTTCAGTCACATCCATTTTGAATCTTGCCCGTTGTAATTAAATATAAAATTCACTTGAGTTTCCTAGCAGATTACAGGCACAGGGATGACTGCAGGGAGGATTTTTTTTAACCTGGCAGTTATTTTAATGAAGTAGGAAATGTGGTATTAAAGGAAGCAAACTGTTTTACACGGTGGGAGGTTTTGGGTGAGATGTTTTGAGGAGTTTTGGATTGGTGGGAGTTTTTTAGGTTTAGGTAAAGAATCCCAGACTCTTTGAAAACAAAAAAACAATTACGAAACTGTGATGAAATGGAAAATTTCTGAAAGATGACATGGAAAATACCTGAAAACAATGGCTTTATCTGGAAGAGGTAAAAGCCCAAGCAAGAGGGAACACTGGTGTGCACCAGTGCCTGGAGGACACGGCTGGCACGCAGCAGAACTCGGGAGGAGGGGGGACAGGAACAATAAGATAGCAGGAACAGCAAGAAAAAATTAGTCATGGGTTTCTAATAAAAACCATACATCACTCCAATTAGTTGTCAAGGTAAGTCAGGTATTTAATTAAAGGGAGAACATATCACCAACAGAATCAGCCATTTCACAGGCGGATTTTTACCCAGCCATAGGAACTTGTTCACTTCAAAAGATTAAAACATCACTGTCACAGTTCCAGGTGGGTACAACAAGAGTTGTTTGCTTCTCTCTCCCCTGCTGCAGTGCCAGAAAGCATCTTCCCCTGGAGGGAAGCTCTCAGGCTGGTTGAACATCCCTGACTCTTCTGTTTGCATTCGCTCCTTAACTCCTGTGTGGCTGACTCAGCGCTCCCCAAATCAAAACAAAGCACAGCTCACAGACAGCACACAAGGAAATGGAAGCAGACATGTTTCTCTCCTAGAAATCCTCCTGTCCTTCGCTGCTTGCCTCCACCTGAAACAGGCAGCCTTTACTGTTTGCCTTCTCTGCCTTTTTGCCAGGCTTCAGCCGATCTTGAATGATCTTGCAGGTGAAAAAGGAACATTTCAACATCACACCATCACTTAACATCTCCTACCAATTCTAATCAATCAGCTCAGCACCAGCAGTTCATGAAACACGGAGCTTCCAAGGCAAACACTACCAATCAGAAATACTTGTGCTTCGGGTTGCACTATTTGCATAAAACTTTGGCAGGTGATGAAACAAATCCACTTTCTCAGCAAAAACAAACCTCACAGTAATTTTGCTGATAAACTGCTTTTATTTTTCAGATAATTTACCAAATTCATTCTCTGCTCCGTGTTTAAAGGTTACACAAGATGAATCCCATTGATGAGTAATTTCTGAGTAATAACTTGTGGAAGATAAAAGTGTCACCACACTGCTGCTCTAAGCTGATCTGCAGTCTCACTCCTACATCCTTGAACACAAGGGGTGAAGATTTCATTTGAAAGCGTCCAGGTGAGTTTTCCTTTTACACCACTGTCCCTGGAATGAGGAGGACACTCCTGCAGACACTGGGGAACCCGAGGCTGACACCTCTGTGATGAAACCCAGCCCAGAGCCTTGGGCAAGGCAGGGCTGAGTGAGCAGCACGGGGAGGGCAGCAGGCTCAAACAAGCCTCCCTCGCTCAGGGACTGGGGCACAAAGCAGAGCTTCTGCAAGGGGAGAGTATTGCTAAAATCTCCTCTGGCACAGAAGTTGCTGCAGCCCCACGAGGCACAGCTGGAGTGTCTAGAAAATCACTGTTTCATCATAACAGGCCTGGCTCCCCTCGCCTTCAATGGGCCACTTTCAGGAGTGAGCCCAGAGAGTCCACAGGATTCCAGCTTTGGAGGGGAGCTTTGACACAAACTCACTCCTTTGCAATCCAATCTCAGTTCCTCATTCTGACCTCCAAAGGCCACACCAACCCCTCCATCCCTTACACCCTTCCCCACTCCCCAGCTTCCTTCCAGCAATGGGTGGCACCTTCCCTGCTCCTGCCCTTTTCTGCACCACTGGGATCTCTCCAAGGGTTTTAGCTTCCACATAAAGAGGGAATCACAACATCAGGATCCAGCTTGGTCCCAAGTTAATACACATTGACTGAGAGGAGTTGTTCAAGCCTGACATGTACATGTGCTGCTCTAATGGAACTCTGCTGTTCTAAAAGTGTAATGCAAGGAATGCCTCTGGAGTCAGAATTATTTAGAGAGTAACACACCCCACTCCTATAGGTAACAAAGAATTGAAGGAAATAAACCAGCAGAAATCTCTTTATTTTTCCCATAAGGATTTCTTTGGGATCACCTTTACTGTATTAAAAAAAAAATAGAAAATCACTGAGAAAATCACTGTTGGCTTTTTTTTTTTTTAAAAGTATGATTCCTTGTACTGTAACACTGACTCAAAGACTAGACTTTTTTTTTTTAAGATGACTTATCAGGTAGTCTAATCTGTATTCCTGCCAAAGCAAGACTATTCCTGACAATATTAGCACATTGCCTATTCTTGTTTTAGCTCTGCCAGGGCACAGAGTCTCAGACCTGCCCCCCCTGCACATCTACAACTCTGTTAATAGCTCAAGAGCCACACCAGCAGCAAACCCCTGGGCACCATTCCTGGTGGGCAAACTGCTCATTCCCTGCTCAGCAGCCCAGACTTGGAAGCAGAACTGATGACTCACGACTACAGCTTTCAAAAAATTAAAAAAAAACTTTAAAATAAGCATGATTATCTAAGAAATCTTTCCAACCCTGTGCCTCCACTCGTGCTGTGAGTGAGCAGGAGCTGTGCCTGTGGTAGCTGGCTACCCCCAGAGCAGCATTCCAGCTTCCCAGCTTATCACCAGCATTCCCAAACACACAGCTCTGGCTCCTGCTTTTAAGGCTTTTCCCTGTGCCCCTTACTGGGCAGCATAAATTAAGGTTCCATTCAATCCAGGCCTGTCTGCTCACACAGCTCCAGCATTTGAGCCAAGTCCATTTTGGTCATGAATGTATCTACCAAAATTACATTTTTTGAGGTGTAACATTGCTGCTATTCCCACGAAAAGACTGAGAAATTCATCATCAGAGGGTAAAACAGACCCAGAGAGGCACCAGCTCCTGAGAATTTAACACTTTGTTATGTCTCTGAAGAGGATCTCAAGGGACTTACCTAAGACCACGTAAGAAACTCCTGGGGATAAAAAAAACCCCAACCCAAACAAAAAAGAATAAAACCAAGCCTGTTTCTATTAACTAACTGATTTATAAAACCACAGATATGTAAGCAGAGCACATTTCATATTGCAAAACACAGAACCCTGCAGCCAGTCTGCAGCAAGGACACAAAACAAGTGTAAAATTCTTCCTAACAGATATGAGACATTAGAGGAGTGTTTCAAACTGCTGAAGTTAAAAAATAATTTTTTAAAAAAATCAAATAATTGGTTCTCAATATTAAAAAAAACCAGTTGTACCACGGGAAATATTTTGGAAATGCCATGGTTTGTATTTTTGGGCAGCTGTAGGTTAGCAGTGACATGTTAATATAGAAATATTGGGCTGAAACCTCAATATAAAAGCTTGTTTGGGGACAGGTGCCCCACATCTCCTGCCATGTAACACTGCACTGCAATAATTATGTCAGTTATTATATTTATAACAACATTTCCCTGGGAGACTGGAAATGCAACATTCCAACTAAAGGCTAAACAATTAATTAATTTTTTTGAGGGTGGACAAAACAAGCCAGCACAATCTGGATGAAGATGGCTGAGGGCACACAGCAGTGGGGCACTGACCAAACCTTACAGCAAGTTCCAGCTGGATTCTCATGGAGCAAACCAAATCCTCTAGAAACAAACCATGAGAAGAAGGGGAAGAGTTTTTTCCTAAACTTCCTCCCAGCAGTTTTCACTCAGTTAAGAAGTTTTGTGTTTCACAGAATGGTGGATTTTTTTCTATTACAGAGAAAAGTGCATTGGAAATGGGCTCTGTAACAATTTTTTTTGCTGAATTTCATATCCCTGCTGTGGAGAAATATTCATGAAATGAGACAAGTTCTATAGGACAGGCACCAGAGTCCTGACTGAGCACTTCCAGTGTGTTGCCTCAGTGTTTCACAACCATCACTGAACTGTCCTTAGTTTACAACAGTGGCACAGGAAAGTGTTGAAATAGCAGAGGATTTTTATAAACAATATTGAAGTAAGTCAATTTTACAAAAAAACCACAAGACCAAACCCAAGAATGGTTTCAGGTGTTGATACAATTTCCTGTAATCTTTATTATTTTCTGATATGGCTGAAGATCAGGCCACTGAATGTAAAAATCTTCTGCAAATGGTGAATTTATGCAGCTAAATAAGAAGCAACCTTTCACTAATTGAGCTTGCCTTGAAGCCACAGGATTTCTAATGAGCCACCTGCAAGAGTAACTGCTCAGGATTTGTGTGAACATTTGACTGACAAACTCTAAATCAAAGCTGATTTACTGTAATCAATATTTTAAAAAAAAGGAAATTTCAATTTCCATTGTCCCCATCATTTTTATACCCATTCTTTAACCATAAATGTGAAAATAAGTTGTATTTAACTCCCTGGTGTTTCTGTGCTCCTTAAACAATTTAGTATTTTATCTGCTTTAGCTTCTGGGCAAGGATCTGTTTTCTCCACCAGAGAACAGAAAGCCAATTGTATTTTCATTAATTAGAATCATTATCCTGTTAGACCAGAAAAGAGTTACTATCCCAGGAAATCCTACCCTGAGAGATGAGCTAAAGGCTTGAGTAGAGCAGGACAATCCTAAGGAGTTTTCTGCTGAGCAACTTTTCCAGGTTCAGCTCTGCAACATTATTAGATTTCCATTTTTAACATAACTCACTTCCAGACAAATCTATAAAAAATTTATAAAAATCTTACAGACTTCTATGAAAAACCTGTCTGGTTAGTGTATCTGAAAGTTCAACACAAGGGAAGATTTGTAATACTCAATTTTAAAATCTTACTGCTAATCAGCAGCTTAAACTGCAAGCATTTTTAATTTGAGGAGAATCAAAAGCTGCCATGAAAACTTAAGAAGCTGGTAATTATAATTTATTTCTCTCACTACCATATGCTCCCAACATTTACTCCTCTCAATTAATGATTGCACAGAACAGTGACTGTCTCACAGGACTCAGAGTGTTAAAGCAGCAGAGCTACAAATGCAACTTCAAAAATGAATCCCAGTTCTTTCTGCTTCTTTCAGATTCAGGTGTTATCACTCTGTTAATATTATCTGTGTAACAAGAGCCAATAAATTTCCTCTCTCCTCCCTTCCTTAGGAATTAAGCTTTCCACCTCCACTCTTCTTCCAAAGGGGATCCAACAGTGACTATTTTAACATAGTGCTCAGAAAAATGGATACATTAAATGCCATCAAATTGAAGATAAATGCTGCAGAAAAAGCTGGTTTATTGATATATTTCTTCCTGCTTTCTCACCCTTGCAAGATGCTTCCACTCTATCCACCCTCCTTTCTACATCACATTCCACACAAACATGCAAGCTGCTCATTTTGTGCTCACAGGAATTCTTCAGTCACTTAAATCAATTTGCTTCTTGGCAGAGTTTGACCCAAATATTCCTATGGAACTTTTACCACCACATGGGTGGATTGTCTTTATTTTTTTTCTATCATGTCTGTAATCATCTCTCTCCAGGAAATTAAATACTCCCACCTCCACCCTCACCTACATTTTCAATTTGGCAGCCATCTGCCACTCCATCCCTAAAAATCAGTTTGATGTTTGTGGGAGAAGCTTTCTACAAAGAAAGAAGGAACCCAGTGCTATTATTTAAGGATTTAATCAGTAATTAATAACCAAAGCTTCTTCTCCAACTCAAACAAAAAGCCCAAAACCAAAGAAAGAGGGATTAGGAGATGTGATGTTAAGATTTGGGTTCATCTGAATATCTGGGAGAGTACTCACTTTCCAAAGAGCTGGGTTTGCTTCTGGGAACATGAGGCATAGATCAAGTGTCTAATGGCTATAAATGAGTATCAGATGCTCTTACCTCATCCCTGTCTCTGTGTCTACCTACAAATTCCTTGTTTGTAGAGAGAGATGAAAGAAAACCTGCACAGCACTGTCCACTTGTGATGTGTATTTGTCACACAGGTCACAGGGAGGCAATGCTTGCTCCTGCCAGCACTTACAGAGGCTACAGGGAAAGCAGCAGACTGTGCACAATATTTTATTTAACTGGATGTTTTAAAAGTCCCTGTTTGAATATCCTCACCAGGGTGGTCACATCAGAGATATTTAAAAGTAATGTGAGAAGGGAGGAGGTGGGAAGAGAGAGACTCTTGCTTTTGGGAGACAAAAGGTATTTCTGTAGCTCTAAGCCTTGCTGTCTTGTGAGAAACTCCTACAGAGCTTTAATCTTTATCACACTCTATCAAAGTGTTACTTTAAAAGTAATTTCAGTTAAAAGAAATTAACCTTGGCTACTCTCAGCCTTAAGCATGAAATAACTCATTTTCTAAGTTTGTTAAAACACAAACAAGGAGCCCTTGTTTTCTACAAAACTTTACCACAAGCAATCCAACAGCATGAAAGCAGCTTTGCACCTGGAGATGAAATATTTCCGATCAACAGACACAGTTTTTAACATCAGAAACATCAGATTAGGGCTTTGCTGCAGGACAAAGTAGCACAGAACTCCTCATTACCCTGTCCAAGTCTCAGTAGCACTATTTTTTTTAACAGTGTTCTGTTTAAAGTTAAAGAGTTTGGCAAAAATCTGAGATTTTTGGAATCTCAGCTCCACAAAATAAACTCAAGGCAGGATGGCTGAGAGTCATTCCAGAGGACATTTCCCCTGGGCTGGCTCCTCTCTCCCAACAGCTCCTGATGCCATGGGTGACAGCAGGGTGACACCAGGACACATCTCCCTGCTCAGACTTCCTTCCACGGCCTAAGAGGGCTTTTTATGCAAAGTACTTTCCAGCCCGAGCTTGTTCACACTAACTAAAAAAGTTGAATTAAGAGCTAATTAAGTCTGTAATTCCCCTTTACATTCCATCTCACCATCAGATCGTGGTAAAGGGGAAAGAAAGAAAACAAGTTACCTTCATTTAAACAAAACGAAACATTCTCAAACTGTGGCTCCCCAGGGCAGCTGCAGCTGAGTTTGAAGTGAACTTAAACCCTGCCAGTGCCTCTGGGTAGGCAGAGCTGCTGCAACCAGTAGCTGAAATGCCCTTCACCACAGGTGACAGCTCCTAAGTAAATAATGAAACAGCAGAAGTCAAAACAATAAAAATAAAAGTCTCTGGATTAAGATTAGCTTCCCCTACAGACAGACAGAACAGTATTATATCTCATTTTTAAAGGATTTGAGACATATTCTGCTATGTTTAAGACATCTGTGTTAATGGCTCATGAGCTGCACTTTCATCCAATTTCGTACAATTTCTCCTGGTGTATCTTATTGACTTTAAACAACCCTCACAGCTGAGGGAAACAAAACTGCAAGAGGATGTATTTCTTTCTTTTCAACTCTACTCCCGATTTAAGGCTGTGTCCAATCTGGTACCAGCAGCAGGACTTTAAAACCCATTGTTATCTTGCCCTATGGGGCACGTATTTGCAATGCGCGTGAATTGATAATTATATTTTCCCTTGTTCTAAAAATAATTTTTAAACGGGAGCGGCTGCCTCACCAGCTAAAGGAGCTGAAGGAAGAGAGCAAAGTCCTTGAGCTGTTCCCAAATCAGTGCAAGAGCCACATTCCTCCCGAGCCGGCCATGAGCGACCTGCGCTGTGGGGAGGGAAGGGAGAGGAATTTCCTTTCTCCGCTCGGTTTCAGCCCCTGGAGATTCAGACTGGAGTAGCCTCAGGTGTCGATCTCACAGGGAACTGGGTTTTAACCCAAGGACTAAAAGGCCCACGAGAGCCATTATGTTTATTTTTATGTATCCTCCTTGAAATAACCACGCGGCAATTTTTGTTGCCGACCAGATCGCTGAGGAGGAAATCCTCAGCTCCGAGTTCCCAGCGCTGCTGTTATTTATCTGCTGTGCAGAGATCTGCAACAGCATTCGTTAGGTGAGAAGAATTTCTCTGTTATCAACCCCCCACCCTTAGATAAGTCAGAACTTTACAATGAGGGCTGCTCGTGCTTTGCTGGGCTCTCAGCAGCAGCCACGCTGCAGTCACAGGTGAGTCCCTTGAACCCGCAGGGGAACAGGGCAAGTTTTATCTCCTTTTCAACTGTCAGAAAAACAGAGAGACTTTTAGAGCTGTTTACAGATCTTGCAGGATTTAAGGTACAGGGAAAGAGTAAGCAAAATTAGACAACACTTTTAAAAAATACATAATCCCATCTTGCTTCCCTTCCAGAATATTCCAAATAAGGAACATTACAGTCTCCCAACAAAATTTGCACAGAGAATCTCTAAACTCAGAGGATCACTATATAAATATATATATTTAAAAATAAATATTTTTTTTAAGCCTTTGCCTGTAAGCTGCTGATTATCTCTCCAAAGTCCTCCAGCTTTATTCCATTTCCCTCCTTCCAGCCTTAAGTGCTTTTTCCTGGACCAGCACAGTAATTCCCACTGCTCATTCATCTAAATCCCCTCTAACCCCTTAGATGGCTTGTGAGATACTGACTCGTGGGCAATTTCTTATCTGAAATATCAGAAGAACTGCCAGATATTTTCATATTTTCAAGCTTCATTTGTGTCAAGAAATTTCTAAGCCAAAAGCAACATTTTATGTGCTATAAATCAGGGCCCATAAACTGACGAGGGACTGTCAAATACAATCCCTAACAACTGTATGAGCAGCACCACTAAAGTAAACTGAGAAGGAAAAGCCAAACAAGAGGGTTTTGTATTAAACCAGCAAAACATATTCAGGCCTGTGAGTAAGGCAACAGCTGCAACTCCTCTGGGGAGATCCACACGAGCAGAATGAAATGATGCAGCTTCATTTTCAAAGTGAAATCAATAGAGCTGTTGCAGCAGGATGTTTTTATTTTAATGCAGAAAATAAGATATAGATGGCAGCGCAAGGAGAAGAGAAAATACAGCAGGGGTGCTTCGTGAGCTGCAGATATTTTAGTGTGCTGTGATATTTATTCTTTTAGGTTTATTCCTATGATAGTATTTGAGTATAAGACTCTACAATCTTATAAATGTGGAAATTTCTTTATTTACCACACTTGGGGAAATACTGCCCTACCATAGTTTACAAACCCATTAATTACAACTTCTAGAAGTTACTGGAATTGCAATTGGTAGCACTAAGTTCATCCAGAATCAATCTCAAGCTGTTTCATCAAGTATCTTCGAACCTCGTGAGGTTTTCTGGAGATTATGTAGCTGTCAGGTCCCTTCTGGAGCTATTTCTTCCACCTTTTTGAGCCCTCATTCCCCAGGCCATATGGTTGGGTTTGTTTCTTAACTTGCTCACTTCCCTCAGTATTCATTCAGTTAAAAACTTGAAATTTTTCATTCAACAGATGTTCCTTTTTGCCGCACACCACAGGTCCTTCTCTCCCATTCATCCCACGGGGTTTTGTGCCAGTGCATCCCCGTTATTTAAATGAATTCCATCTGCACCCAGCCTGCATGCTAACACTCAGACAGGGTGAGGGAAGGTGTGCATTTCCAGCACGGCTGAGTTTTCCAGCTGGGGAGCCCCAGAGGAGGTCGCCTCCTGTTTATCATTTCCCTGCTCCATCCCTGGCCATATGACCCCTTTGTTTTGTCCTGCACAAGCACTGCTGCTCTTCTGACTCCATAAGCTGGTTCAGGGAGCAAATCCCTTTGGGGGAGGGAATAAATATTCCCACTGCCTTAGGCCCTCTCAGCAGCAGACACACTACATCTGCTCAGGGAAATTGTGAAAGGCCACTTGGAGTGTGCAACTTCAGAGAAAGAAGTTTTGTTTTGAAGGAGCCATGTGTGCAATCTGCTCTCCCTTCGCTGGAGAGCTGCCAGAAGAGCTCCGGCATCAAGGACAAACGTCAGCGCCGTCCCTCAAAGGCACAGCACACAACTGGCACTGCTGCAGGAGAGCTCCAGTCCTCCAACCCACCCCAACCTTGGGCTGCTTGAGCCCCCAGGGCTTTAAAGATTACACAGGACAGCGCTGGGCTTCTGTGACAGCGACAGAAACTTCCCTGGGCTGCCAATTATCTGCACTGTGCCCCTGCTCCGACACACGCTCCGCACAGCAGAGACCTCCCCTACCAGTACATCTGCACTTGAGCTGGAATCGTTTTTTCTATGGAAACTTTATGTTCTGGTCCTTTCGCCTTGGATAAAAAACTGGAGCAGAAGTTTGAATATGACCCCTTTTCGGGTTGGGAAGCAGCAGGGAAGCACTCATTTTTCATTCCTTCCTTTCCCGAGGTAAAGTAGGTCCCAAAAACCGCTCAAGGAGTTGAAAGTGCCGTTTCAAGCGGGGCTTAAAGCAAACTAAGCCTGCAGTGCCACCGAAAGGGGCAGTCCCGCTGTCCCTGCCACCTCCTGCGCTGGCATCAGCCTGCTGCTGCCCGGTCTGCTCCTTCTCCATCAGATCTCTCTCCTCCTGACATTATCCTCGAGGTGCCAAGTGCACCCAGCCAAGCAGAGCAGGATCACCCCTTCAGCAGCACACAGTCTCACCCTGCTTTACACCCCTCAAAAAAAACCCCTCATAAATTAAATAAAAATCTTTCCAGACATATGGTTACTGTTTGGGTTAAACTAAGCCTTATCATCACCTGTACTTCTTACCTTTAAGGTATTTCCAAAAGGTTCACATCCTCACCTTGTCGTGCTTTGCCTGTTTATCTCAACTTCTATTTATAGGCTTTTTTTTCCCCCCCTACATTAATTACCAGCAAACTCGCCGACTTTGCCCCTCTCCGTCTCCTAGCAAAGATATATTTGCCCCACTGCCTCCCTGCGACCCCCGCAAGCGGAAAATCACCCTGTTTGGGGGGTCCTGCCCAGGCAGGAGCCGTGAAGAGTTAAACCGTGGGGCCGGCAGCCTTCACCTGCGCTGCCCGTGTCACTGATAAGGGACTTTGGCTGCGGTCACGGCCGAGAGCGCTCCGCTGGGAGAACGGGGATCCTCGGCCGCCGCCGCAGCCGATCCGCGACCCCCCGACCTCAGCGGGACCCCCGCGACCCTCAGCCAACCCCGCATCCCCCCAGGGACCCTGCGGCCCCTTAGTCCCGGCGGAATCCCCCAAGCCCCTTAAGGGACTCCGCATCCCCTCAGCCCCGGCGGGACCTCCCGAGCCCCCCAAGGCACCCCCGCGCTCAGCCGGTCGGGACCCCCGACCTCAGCCCCGGAGTGCCTCCTCCGCCTCCCCCAGGAGACCTCAGCCCGGTGGGAGCCCCGCGCCTCCCGAGGGACTCCCTGTTCCCTCTCTCCCGGCAGGACCCCTCTCGCCCGCCACGCCGTCCCCGCTCACCTGCGGCCGCCGGGGCCGGGAAGGAGCTCGCTCGGCCCCGGGATGGGGAGGGAAGAGGCGCTGGAAGCCCAGCGCCAACCCGGCCTGCGACGGCGGCGAGCGCGGCGCCTCCACCAAGTTTCCGGGCGGGGAAGAAAGTCGAAACCTACGTGAGAGGAGGAGGAGGCAGCGCAGCCGCCCAGGTGTCACNTCCTCCTCCTCCGCCGCCGCCTCCCCGGGCCGAGCACACCCCGCGGCCTTGGCCCGGCCCCCAGAGGAGCCGCGGGGCTGGGGCTGGCGGCTGGCCTCGGCCGCCCGCTGCCCTCAGGGCATCCCCGCCGCCCTCAGGGCATCCCCGCTCCCCTCATGGCATCCCCACTCCTCCCTCAGGGCATCCCCTCCCCTCATGGCATCCCCACTCCTCTCAGAGCATCACCGCTGCCCTCATGGCATCCCCGCTCCCTTCATGGCATCCCC
>VZRF01002584.1:411665-461405 GCA_013396875.1 Vireo altiloquus
CCCGCTCTCTTCATGGCATCCCCGCCGCCCTCAAGGCATCTCCACTCCCCTCATGGCATCCCCGCCGCCCTCAGGGCATCCCCGCTCCCCTCATGGCATCCCCGCTGCCCTCAGGGCATCTCCGCTCCTCTCATGGCATCTCCCCTGCCCTCAGCGCAATTCCCCCTCAAGCAATCCCTCTCGTCTCAGAGCATTCCTGCTTCCCTCATGGCATCCCCGCTGCCCTCAGGGCAATCCCTGTGCCCTCGGGGCATCCCTGCTTCTCTCAGGTCAATTCCCTTTACCTGCGCGGCAATTCCTGCTGCCCTCGGGGCAATCCCGCTGCCCTCAGAGCAATGCCACATCCCCTGGGGCGTTCCCACTCCCCTCAGGGTCAATTCCTGCTCCCCTCAGGACATCCCTGCTCCATTCAGGGACAATTCCCACTCCGTTCAGGGGAAAGGATGGCACTGGATACAAGGCAGTGCTGATTTCCCCCTTGTTTCTCTAAACTCCAAGTAGGTCCAGGTTCCAGCGTTCCTATTCAGGCGACTCTGGGAGCTCTCCTGCTTCAAACCAGCAAAATGGCAAACCCCGCACAGCATTTAAAAGCTTCCAAGTTGTGTTAGAACAACATCCAAGCTTAGAATTCCTCCCAAAGGAAGAGACCAACCCCCAGGATCCAACTCATTATAGTTTCTGGGTTGTAATTTCTTTCTCTTGTTCGTCACACAGCCTTGGAATTGCTCTTTCTGCAGACAAGAGGGCCATGAAGTAATAAAGAAGATGACGTTTCTGTCAATAAAGAAAAAAAAAATAGAACTTTAAACTGGCTGTTTAGAGAAGGATTTATTAGGAGGGAAACCTTTGTTCATTGAGAGGTAATGAAGTGCAGGTGGAACTAGCACACGCCTGTCTGCATTGGATCATTTAGGATATCCCAGAGTTGCTGATACAGCCCTAAACGGAGAGGAGAGAAAGTGCTTTCCATGTCCTGAAAACACCTTCTCTGCTTCAACAGGGCTGGGGGCCTGTGTTGTTCAATACTTTTCAATAAATGAGAGAAGAGACCATCTTTTATTTGGGGACCGGAACGAAATGATCTTTAAGGTCCTTTCCAATCCAAGCCATTCTATGATTTTAAATCCATTTGTTAATGCAGTTTGTCCATTTTGTGTCAAATTTCCTATTGAGTCCTTCTGGTTCTTTGCTACCTCATTAATTCCTTCTGGTTCTTTGCTACCTCATTAATTCCTTCTGGTTTTGTCTGTTGAAGTTTTCCAATGAGGGGCTGTGAGCTGTGCTTGGGAGTGAGTGAGGGATCTTTGTGTTGCACAGGTGAGGCTGTAGGAGATGCACCAAGCACTGGAAAAGCAGCAAGGCCCTTTTGTTATTTCATTTAGAATATTTTTGGAAAACTGATGGAATCGAGGCACACCATCTCTGCTCACATGAGATCCGTGTTGCCACGGGACATGAGGTGTAAGGTGTTTTTGTAGGGCTCAGCACAGAACTGTGACCCAGCTTTGCAAACCCATTGATTTTCGTTAGGATAAATTAAACATCAGATAGGATTTCCTCTGAAGCACCGAGGCTGAGGAGGCTGAGTAGCTTCCATCAGATCATTCTGAATAAAAAAAAATATTTTAGGAATAAAGCTGGAAGTGCATTGCCAGCTCAGACAGGAGCACCAGAGCCTGGTGCAGAGACATCAGGCTGGGTCTGCACCCAAACCTAACACCTGAGCCTGAACTCCTGAATCCAGAACTCATTTACACCAAACAGTCTGGAAAAGGCAAAGCTTAAGCTGAGCTCTGTAGAGCTGGAGCACTCCTGAGGGGAGAGGTTTAAACCTTAGCACAGCCCAAATCCCTCCTCTGTACAGCTCCAGAGTGGGGACAGGAAATGTGTGGGTGAACTTGGGGTATTGGGGAGACAAACCCCAGGGAAATCCCAAATGGATGCAGATCTTCCACATGAGGAATTCTGTCCAGTTAGCACTCGTTGGAGATTTTTATCAGGAGTTTCTGAGTGGACAGCATGACCATAGGTAATTAAGGTCTGGTGAAAGTTTATTGTATAAGCGTGCTGGAATTTTGGTTTGGTTTTGTAATAAAGGAATCCCACTGAGTCATGGCTACTAAACTGACTCGTAGAGGACACAGGTTTCTTCTGCAGAGCTGACACTAATGTAAGGAACTGAAATTACTTTGTTTTTTTAGTCCAGGCAAAAGCAGCCACATCTTAAATAAGGCTTGGCTCCATGACATGAAGGCTTTGCTGTATTACTGGTTCCTACCTGCTCCTGTTCCTGCCCTGGCAACGAGGCACACCAACCCTTAACTCTGCACTGTGAACCACAACAGGACACTGATCCAGCTGAAAAACGAACCAGCTGGAAATCCCTGCAAGTGTAAAATATTTAAACGCATTTAAATAGATGCATATATTTTTAAGGGCAGGTAGAGTTCCTCAATCTAGTTTATAATTCAGAGGTGGAATGGAGGGATGAGATTCTTCCCTAGAATTGCTAAGGAAGCAGTCAGAAGAGCAAAGTGGCTAAATATGAAAGAGATCCTGGTGAAGAAGGATCCCAAACCGCAGCTGAACGTTCAGTTTGCAAAGTGTAAATTCATTGCTCCACTGGATTGTTGTGCTGGCAGTTAATGTGTTGTGTAAACCTGAAGAGAAGGCTCAGATGTAAATGCTCTGCATGGAAACCATCTCAATTTTTGGGAGAGAAATAGTTTCTGGGGTAGCACTCAAATGGTGACTTTGGTTGAATTAATGTTGCTGAGAATCTCAGTCTGCTGCACCTTCTCTGGCACCTCTCACAAACCTCACCCTCTGCTGGTCTTCACTGTCGATTTTGAAACACCAAAGCTCTGCACAACTCGAGGAGTTTTTATTTACTAGCAGTTCTGCTGAGTTACTTGTGCACCTTTTGAGAGCTGCAAAGACTCCATCACAAAATCCAGAGATCTCAGGTCGAGTTTTATCTGTTCTAGCTGCTGATAATTTCCTGTTTGTGATTTGTACAGCAACCACTGTGTGGGAAAGATTATGGGCCACACACCTGTGCAGTGTGTGTGTCACGATTAAAATGCAGCTTTCTGGCAAGCAGAATTAAAAATATCAACGGAATAAACTTGCATGTTTACAGATCATTCATTCTTTTGTTTCACGGGAAGATTCAGACAGCTTTTTAAAAAAAAATCTGAAAATAGGTATTCAATAAGCAAAATAATAGGAAAAATAACAGCAGGAATATTGGTTGAGAAAGCAAAAATCACATCACACAAAGAGTTATAGATTAGTTTAATCCCATTAAAGTTGCATAAAACCTGGTAGCTGTGTGTGTGGCTATTGTCCTCTTGTGGGAAGGTGCAAGGAACATATGAGTGCACAGCATTAATTTGGGACTCAACTTTGATGTTTCATCACAAACAAACCGAAATTCCCAACCCACACACAAGAATGTAAACACAATTAAAAAACAAATCCCACAAACAAGGAGAGAGAGTCATCCCAGGAATTCGTGATTAAATGGCCTGGAATCTCCCTTTTGTGGAAAGCAGAGCGATGGAAGCACATGTGCACAAGGACATTCTGGTGATCCCAAGGTCCCAAACACATTGTTTGGGTTCATTCCTACAGATTCTATAACTTTTTTTGTTGCTTTTGCAGCATTTTGTTACGTTTGCTGCAAATTATTGCTACCTGTGCATTGCATACTGTATTTTGTAGGGAGCAGTCAGAGTCCCAGGGTTTGGAATAAAAAAATGGGAGCAAACAGACTATTTAGAAATAAAACACAAGAATCTTGTGTGTGTTAGTAGTGATTTAGGACTATTTTGCATTGTCTTTCCTGGTGGTGTTTTGTTAACAGTGGGCAGATATTAACAACGTTGGAGTACTTTATTTGATGGATCTGTAGAATGTTTTCATTTGATGTAAACAGACTGATGCTCTGCTTCCAGAAAAGTGCCTGTTGGCAGATATTAAGAGGGCATCTGGCTTTTCTTAGGAGGGGAAAAACCCAGCTGGCTTTTTGCAGTGGAACTGTTATGATAATATAAGGATAAAAAAAAAGCAAATCACTTTCTGGGTTTGCTATTGTGAATACTATTGATGTCTATTCCTTAATTTTTATATGATACTGTTGAAATGCAGGAGCTGTTCTGTAACCAACTCAGATTTCTTTTTATCATAATGCTTCTGTCGCAGTGTTTTTAATGAGAGTTCAGAAATGCTTCACCCACCAAGACAAATACTGTAGCAATAAATAAAATAATATTTCATTAGGCCAATTTCAGGTCCCACTGAATTCTCCATTATTATTTTACAGGAGTGGATTTGATCTTTTGTGGTGCTTAGCCTAAAATCCTGACTCCCCTTCCTTATTGATTTCTCACAGAAAAGAGATAAGGCACCACCAACTTTCCAGCAATTATTTCTGTATAGCAAGTATGGTGCTCAATTTACTTTATAGCCTGTAATTGCAGCACTTAGTCCTCTTAGTTAAAACTGATAACACATACTGAGTAGACTTGATCCAATTCAGGAATATTATCTATACAGTTTTTGCCTGGGAGGCACTGCTGCTCTCTGATACAGAGTCTGTAGTAAATAATGTGTTCCTGCAGGGTTCAGAATTTGACCTCCAGCCACTTTTGTTCTGCTAAATGGTTAAAAACAAACCTGATTTTCTGCCTGTGTTTATGAGCTTCTTGGGCAGTGGGGCCAGAGGAAAGGGCTGTGTGTGTGCAGAGTGTTATCCTGTCCCCAGCAGGAAACACTTCCCTTTGCAGTCCCCAGAGCAGCTCTGACCTTCCTGGAGCCAGGGGAAGTCTGCAGCACTGCTCCTCGTGGGACAAACTCCCTGCCACGAGGGTTTGGGGCAGCAGCAGTGACTGTGGAACTCAGAGCACTCTGTGGTGTTCCTGGAGCACCTTCAGCGCTTGCTCAGCCTTTATTCCAAGAGCACCTTTATTTCTCCAGCATAAAAGCAAAATACTAGTAGGTGTGAGTTTGGGGAGTTTGATCTCCTTTCATTTGGAGCTGTCTGAGAGACAATAATCCTTGGTCCAGTCTCCTTCCAGTCCCACGAGGTGCTCTCTGCTTCAGCAAGAGCTACTTGGCCATGGAATTGCCAAAGACACCTCCCTTTGGAAAACTAAACCAGAGATCCTCTTGGTTCACCCCACCACAGCGTCTTTCAAATAATTTTTAAAGCAGAATCTCTCAAGGTGTCTCTTTTTCATGGCATTTCCCCAGCCCCACATTTCCAGTCCATACCTGGGCTCAAGCAGTGACTGCAGCAAGTCCTAAGTGTCAAACCAGCCACCAGCAGTGGGCCCAGGTGCTGTGGCAGCTGTGCAAAGAATGGTAAAGGATAAAAACAGAGATCCTAAAACTCCTAAAAACTGGCAGGTTCCTTTCCTCAGCTCTTCATCCACACCTTCCTGCAAACCCTTCAGCACAGCAGGTGCCAGAGCAATTTAAATGTGCATGTAGAAAATATCTCCACGGGGTTTACTCCTTTGGTGCCTGATTTTCACTCCATTCTGGAATGGAAGAGTGGCTCAGTGTCCATTTATTTAAGAGTGTTTAGCACCACCCTACAACAGAGTGAAAAAGCATCTCAATATCAGGCAATATTGATATGTTCATTTGGGAGGCAAAATGTACTGAGATAATTTGACATTTCTTTTCTCCCTGGAGTTTTCAGTTGCTAACGTTGCCCTGGAATACCTTAGGTATTTACAAATCAATTTTTTAATAACAGTAATATACATCCCAAAGGAATGTGGGATGGCTGCAAGTCTCATCAAGCTCTAACACAGATCTGGAGCCATACTGGTTAAACACTCTTTTCTTCAAAACTCTGCTCAGGCAAAGTGACATATTTCTAGTGAGACTCTTCAGTCTGCACCAAAAAAAAAATAGAAATATCCCGAGGAAAAACAAGATCCATCCAAATAATTGCTCTGTGCTGCAGCTGGAGCTCTGTTTCCAGAAAATAGCTAAATATAAACATTCCTGACTGGATGGGTGGGAAGCCAAGGCTGCCTTTCAGCAAAGATACCCACGAAATAGGATTACCCATTAACGAGCTAATCCACAAGAATTCACTCTGCACTGAGAAGGAGATCAGAGAAAGAAGCAATACAGCTGCTTAAAGTACAATTATACAATTAATAGGACTTCTCTGGAAATGCCATCGTGGCATCTGCTAGGAGTTATTTCTCACGTTCCTGGACCAAGCTGCTTCATTTCCAGATCCAGAGGTTACATTTTGTTAGCTCCCAGTCAGGAACTCTGCACACCAGCTCTGGACACTGCAAGCTTGCTGCAGTGCCACCGGAGATGATGTGAGAAGAAGCCACAACTTTGGTGGTGCTGTCCCAGATTCCACCTTGGAAAGGACACTGCAACCCCAGCTACAGGACTTTACATAATCTTTGTACTTGTGCATCACTTCTGCTTTTTTAGGTGACCTCTAAAATAGAAATCTGAAGTGTCACAACAATAACACAGCTGTAAAAATAGAATGAACTTTTCGTAGGAATCCTTTAACACAATTCTGTCACAACTTGGAGCTGGGTTTTGGCAGACCCAAACATTAAATCCTGCATGCCTCTCTAACCTGTACTTTAGGCTGTTTTCTGAAGAAATACAATTCTGCAGAGCTGCCACCTGAAATTCTGGACCAGATGCCACAGATTTTCAGCGAGTTTTCATGGACATATTACACGAGTTTTCCTGGCCATAATTATGGATCTTTGCAGTAATGAAAGTCCTCTGTCGTGCTTCCCCCTTGAGCTGAATTCAGATGCGAGGGATGGTGGTAAATCGGGTTAAAAACAAAGGTGCTGCATGTGACACATGACATTCCAACCCTGATTCTCTTCCTGCCAGCTCTCCCCTCAACACTCAACTCATCATCTGCGGAAACAGAGGATTCTCTGCCTTTGTACACAAGATTATTTGAGGGTGTTTTATAGGCACGTCTTGTCAAACGCTGAGAGCAGCCCTCAGAGACTGTTCTGACCAGTTTTAGCAGCCTGCCTTGAATTTGAGCTATGCATGACTTGGGAAGAATGAGCTCGTTAAATACATTCCAGAGGTGACTTAGCATAAGAAAAAAACACACCTCTTCCGTGCAGTGCTAGCAAATGTGCTGCTAAGTCAGGTGGGGTTTGTCTGGGAAGAATTTGCTTGGCTCAAGTCAAGATTCTGCTGTCTGAACATAATAAAAGAGGTTGGGATAAGGCAGCGTAATAAAAGTCTGAACATAATAAATGTCTGAACATAATAAAAGAGGTTGGGATAAGGCTGCATGCCTCCAGCCCAGTCACCCACGCTTGTAAGAGCTTCAAAATACTGAAAGAAGTAAAAATAGTTGGACTGGAAAAATGAAGGACTCTGGTATGAAAGAGTTACTTTTGGAAATGGAGCATGTCTGTGACTGGACATATTTTAAATAGATCTTCACCAGAAGAGCCTTCATGTGTGTTTTGACCAAGGTGTTCCTATGATGGACCTGACTGAAAAGAGTTTGCTCCATGCCAGTTCTCTCCTCATCACTGCACAGCAAAACAGGAAATGTACTCGAGAAATTCCTTTAATAATAATTTTAATCAAAACCCAAGGGATGCTAGGATTGAAATGGAACACTGTCATATAAAATTCACGTTAAGTATGTAAATTAAACCTGCTCTTTAGTCATAGCTCACTTTAACTTTCCCTTTTGGTTGAAATGTGGGCCCAGCTCTGAATTCAGAAGAAAAGCAGCAGCTACACTGTTTGTCCTCCTCAGAGAAGGTGCATTTAGGAACCAGCTGCTCTGGGAATATCATCTGCTACATCCCAGCGTGTTTGCTGACAGGAAGTGATTTAATATTAATTCTATTCAAGATCAGAAATCACTGCTCACTTCTAATGTTATCCTTGTTACGTTTCTCAGAAGGTTCAGTGGTTGAAGTAATGATCATTATATATTAAAAACTGAAAAAAAAAAACCAACCCAACCCAAAAAACCCCAAGCAACCAAGCAAAAAAAGCCAAACCCACAAATTCTACTTCCCTGCTTAAGTGAGGGATATCCAAACTATTAATCTGCATACCAGGGCTTAGCTAATTAAGAATGTCTTCAGCTGCGGGACTGAAATATATCCCCAAAAATGTATTACCAAAAACAGTATTTTCAACTGCCTACTCCATCTCGTGGATCCAGCAATTCCCTCCTGTGGCTGAAGATGTTTTTCTTTTTGTTGTGCAGCTCACAGGACATCTTTTGATTTTGATCTCAGCTTCATTCCCCATCAGCCGTGGAAGTTCCCCTCTAATGATGAGTCCACTGCCAAGTTTGTCTTCTTTACTCATAACACTTGGTCCTTCTTAATCTCTTTTCCCCTAATCATCAAAAAAAAAGCAGGTTGCAGATATTAATGTACAGATTTGCCTGCTGGCAGACTCCCAGTTTAGGTTACTGATTTGGAAACCGTGGTTCAGTCCCTGCAGCACAACAAAGAAGGTGTTTAATAGAACTCAGGGAGCTGCTTTTATCCTTATTTACATCAGCTTGTGTTTGTCTTTATTCTTTTGCTAATTGTGGACATGAGCTCAGCACTGCTCCTGCTCTCTACAAGAAGGAAGCTTCCTGAGTGGTTTCATTTGCTGCTGGGGAGAGGAAGGCTCATGTGTGGAATTTTTGGAAGAATTTGCCAGATAAGGCCCCAAGTCCAAGCCAGGCACGCTATTTTTGTCTCTGATACCACTCCGAGTTGCAGCAGTGATGTTACAGTAGCAGCTAATTTAGGGTTCAAAGGAAGGTAAAAGGCAACTTGATACTCAGTAATTTTGCGTTATTAAACATTGCTTATGAAATGTTACTTCTGAAAAGGCTATTTTGTAAGTACATCACAAGGAAATTCCTTTTTCTTGGCACTGAGGTGTTGCTTCCACGGAGCAGTGTGAATCTATCACATTGTTGCAATCCACAGCGAGCTTGGGTTCAAATAAGACCATAATAAAATGAAATAAGGGTTCGGCTGCGTTAATCGTGGTTAGCTGTCTGTGCACAAACAAAAATGATGACGACAGAGACTTTTGAGTTGGGCAGAAGCTGTGCAAACAGGGAGTTCTGTGCCTGGCTGTGACACTGCGGGCGTGGGTGGCTGTGAGTAAAGGAGGAGGTCACAAACCTGTCCCTGGATGACACCAAGCTCGCCTAGGAAAAGAGTCCTCGAGCCCTTGCCACGCGTGGTCAGAGTACAACAAAGTAAGATGAGCTTGCTTTGAGCACTGCAGCTAAACTTCAGGCTGGTCTTAAAGGGACAGATCATGTTCAAGGTGAGGCTTGACCTTTTCTTTCTGCTCTCAAGCTGCCTTTATAATAAAAAAAAAATCTCAGTGCCTAATTTCTTTTTTTCCTAAGGAAAGGTTTGGGGTTTTGGGCTTTCTGCTGGATATTGTGGCTACTCCTAGCTCAGCCCTGTGGTGGAAGCAGGATCGGATGGAGAATGAGCCCTGCTCAAACCCCAGGTTTTGTAGTGATTTCACTGCTTCAGCAAAGAGATTTGTGGATTTTTTTTTCATATCAATTAATGCCCAATCATTAGGTAAGGTGCTTAGATTCAGTTGTTTCTCTTCCAGTCTGCATTGCTATGAGCACATACCCTGATAATATTACCTACATTTGGACTTTTATTCCCTCACCTGTAACATTTTAGCTAAAAGGCTTAAAAAATCCGTGAGGATAATTCCATCAATCCCACTGTTTTGTAATAGTTGTGACTTTCTGCTTGTCCTGGAAGCCTGAAGGTTAAAGAGCAGCTTTTGGGAAACAACCTCTACATCATTTATGCTTGGCAACAATTTCCAAGTCGGATTTAAGTCCTTTCCCTTGCTGCACTACTCAGGGCTGCTCCTAACGAAGCTCTTTAATGACAGGAGAGCTGTGACCATCCCTGCAGTCACTTTGCTCGTCCCTGAAGGTCCCCTGCTGTCCCCCGGGGCTGTCCCTCCGTCGGGAGCAGGGCAGTGGTAAAGTAGGAGTACCCTCTGCTGGCATGTTTTGTGCTGGGCTCTGTCCCGCAGCTCTCCAGCCTCCTCCTGCTAGCCCACAGCACATTTCCCTCCTATCCCCAACTCCGCATGTTCATTGACACATTTCCCTTCAGAGGCATTTTTATACTTTGGTCAGTTTTACTTTTCTACCTAAATTTTATGATTTTTTTCATCACAGTGTGACCAAGGTCATTATAAATTATTCCTTTCCCTGCTTGGCTTTCAGGTCATGGAGTTAAATATTTTTTCCAACAATCGGCACTTGGATAAAACACATTATAATTTGGTTTAAAGTGTTGATATACTTGATACCATATGTGTTACATGGAATGCTGATGGGATTCCAGATCACATTCCAGGGATCACAGATACACTGAGATTCTTGAGGAAGTTCCTACAACAGAAATCCAAGGGGGAGAAGAGTTTTGGTTTCTTTTCAACCACAAAGGTAAATAGCAAAGAAAAATCACTCTTTTGGGACTGGGAAATAAAAATTTTCTTGGGCTAGAGGTGAATCCAGGCCCTGTTTAGTCACTCTTAGCTGGAATTCAGAGAGGAATCTGATTCCCTGGGATCTGAACTCTGAGTCTTGAACTCAATGGACATTGAGCAGAGCTGGGAGAAAGGAGTAGCTGCAAGTGGAGATCAGAAATCCCCCGGGGTGAGGAAGAAATACTCTACTGGAGCGTTTGGGAGAGGGAATGCTCAGAACCAGCCCCATGGCTGGTTCTGAGCATTCCCTCTCCCAAATGCTCCAGTAGATCTTTAGGAAAGAAAAACCCTGATTCCCTTGGGGGCCTCTCTGTCCTGCTGTGTTTAAATCTGCTGTCTGCCCATCCCTGGCACAGAGGAACCTCCTGCCTGCTCTGGGGCCCCTCACAGATGTTTTGTAGGCTGCTTTATAACGGAGCAGCTGCTGTGCATTGATGGAAAGCCACAGAAAACCACGGCAGTTGCTATTTAGGCTTCTTCAGAGATGAGTGTCTAAAGCAAAACCTGGTACCTCTGCTTCTGTAGCAGCATCAGACCCACTGAGGACATCAAAGCTGCCACCGAGCAAGCAACACAGAAGACAGGACAAAACAACACAGTAGGCTGCACATTAAATAGTCAATGATTGCATTTATTTTCTGTGTTTGCCTCAAATAATCCTTTGGAGGTGTGAAACAAAGGCAGTGCTCGGTAGGTGTCAGTCCTCGGAGACTCATTCCACAGCTCCACCACCCAGCAGTTGGGTAACAGTAGGAAAACAACACAGCTGCATTTCCTCTCCTGCCCTTGACACCTGGGGATTTCTGGTGGCTTGGATGTGTCACCTTGTGAGACAGCTCTTCTTGGGGCAGCACCTTCCGGAGGTGTTGCATCCCAGAGGAATTCCCCTTCGGAATGTCTGTGCTTCTACTGCTTGGTATTGGCTATGAATTATTAATCACAGCTTTGCAGTTTACTCTGCAGCCCAAAATTCCATTGTATTCCCAATTCTGTCAAAAATACCCATTTGAAAATGCTTTGACATCTGCTTTTCTGGAGAAATGGGATCTGCTTTCTTTCCCTGATAGCTCTGGCGAACTCTGAAGGGTTGCTGTGAAATACCTGGTGGTTTACAAACCCAAAACAGCTGTGAGGGTTTGCAAGTCTGAAGCTGTGTGATTCCTGCAGATTGAGAAGTTTGTGAAACAAATGGATTTGGATTTTCTCTTTCCAGAAGGGAAGTTGTGCAGTTTGTTTAGCTTTACCTTGCTGCTCTGATTCATATTTAATGTCAGACATAAGTAGAGCTCACCTCAGCCCCTTCTCCCTTGGATTCTAAATCTTAGTGAGGTTGCAGATTTTTGCCTTGAGATCCCTTGGCTTCTTTTCTAGGGTCTTTCTGATATGAATGATTTGTTTTCAGGAGGTTTTATCTGTCTTTAACGGTGCTTTGTGAACTGAGGGGCCAGATCCAGCTGAGATCAAAAGGTTCCCATCAGATTAAGGGAGGGAGGTAAATCAGACCTCTTTCAGAATTCAGAGACACAGACAGAGCTGTCATTAGCAAAGCAGACAGTGAGATTTCTCTTCTCCAGCCATAGCTGCTGTTCCTCTCACGCTCTGACGTGGTTATCAAACCTGGTACTCTGTTCTGATGTTGATATCTCACCCAGTACCTCGCTGTCAGTTGTGCTGGATAATTGCAAACTGCAGGGAGTGTGTTCATCTCAAGGGCAGAAAACAGAAATGGGGAATACCTGTCAAGGTACTGGTCCAATAATGCATTTATTAGGGGCTTGTCAGACAAGGGTAGAAAAAAAATTTATAGTTCCTCGGCTTGATGCTTTCTAAACCCTTCTTTCATCTCCTTCTTCCTCCTCAACCATCCAAAAATAATGCTCACATCAAAGCACTTTGACTTCAAAAATGTGCAGTCTTGAAGTACAGCTCCATGATTTTCAGGCCTCCATCCCCAAAAGTCTCACCCAGATCACCTAAGCTGTTTCCAGAGTCTCTATGTGTTGAAAATGATACAACTTTTTAAAAACGTTGAAGTTATTTTGGTCATGGGTTTGTTCACAGTTTCTGCGACATACACAGACCCCCTCAAAGTAAATGAATATGGCAAACTTCCAGCAAATTTAGAGATTTGAGTCCTGTCCTTGCCCACAACGTAGTGCTGCAACGTAGCAGCACACCCAATATTTATAGGTTCCACCTATCATGAAGGCAGTCACAACATCTGCCCAACTTTTCGAAACGACTGGAAATCCTTCAGCGAATTAAATCTGCATATTAAATACCTCATTTGGCAGGGGAGGGGGTAATTGGAATGAGTGGAAGTGCATGGCTCGGTGCCCCCGAGACAGCCACAGTGTCCCAGAGACAGCCACGATGTCCCCCTGGCATCCCCGAGCTCTGTGTGTGTGTGTGTGTGGGAGAGGGTGGGGTGGAATATTCATGCCATTCAAAAGACTCACGTTGTTACTTAACAACTACATTAACCTCCTGCCACAAGTCATGACCTTGTGCTGACCCTGGCCAGCAAAGCAGCGCAGCTCTGAAGTACAAAACATGAAAGTGGGAGAAGGAAGGAGCGGAGGAGCTGGAGGAGGAGGAGAGCTCAGCTCTTCATGGAAGAGGCTTCCAAAGCCATTGGGACAAACGTGGAACAAAAGCTGCTGTGCATGGCCATCCCCACCCAGGCACTCACCCTCCGGGAAGGCTTTTCCTGGGGAGTTTTTCAGAGCCAGCTGCAGCCTCACACAGCCTTTCAGCTCCGAGGTTGCTTTTAATGCCAGGCAAAGGTAGAGCAAAGGAAAGCAGCCCAAGAGCACATGGACAGAAGCCTTTAGATGTCTTGTTTCTGTCCTGTTTTCCTTTACAGCATGGCCCTGTCTGCTGCTGGAAGCTCATCCCACCTCAATTTCAAAAATTCAGGGAAGGGAAAAACTTCATGAACCAAAGATGCTTTTTCTGTAGGTTTTTGCTCCCTTTTGGAGTGGTTTTGATGGCAGGGATGGGATTTACAAACCCAGCTCTGCAATGTCAGTATCGGGA
This sequence comes from Vireo altiloquus, assembly GCA_013396875.1. Lineage (NCBI taxonomy): Eukaryota > Metazoa > Chordata > Aves > Passeriformes > Vireonidae > Vireo > Vireo altiloquus. The sequence goes on from VZRF01002584.1 coordinate 425,250, forward strand.
AGTGGGCAAAGGGATCCCAACTTTAAGTGAGAAGGAAGAAGATGGGCTGTGATCGGCACAGGAGGAAGGGAAAAACTTCATGAACCGGAGATGCTTTTTTTCTGAAGTTTTTGCTCCCTTTTGGAGTGGTTTTGATGGCAGGGATGGGATTTACAAGCCCAACTCTGCAATGCCAGTATCAGAACATGGGGAAAGGGATCCCAACTTTAAATGAGAACGAAGAATTGGCGCAGGTGGAAGGGCAGCACAAATTTGTTTGGAAAAGTTCTGTGGAGCTGTAAAAGGGTGCTTTGAAGGCAGGCTGGGAACCTCAGTGAGGGCTGTGGAGAGAGAGGATGAGGAATTCCTCATGGTGAAGGGCTCTGAGGGGAAATAGCAACTCACAGAAGCTTGGGCAGAGTGGTTTTTTTCCCTCTTATTTTCTAACAGAGTAGCAACAAAAGCGGTGACACCTTGGGGTGGCTTCAGTGAGCCTTGAGGAATTATTCACATGTTTTGCTGACCACAGATTTTGGTCAGCAGGCACCTCACTTCTCAGGGAAGTGCTGACCCATCTGACCAGTGGCTCATTTATTCATTTGCCCTCTCCAGCAGACATCAGGACAGGATGTTTTATAGGAACTTCCAAAAAGAGCCTTTCTAAAATAACCTACTTCAAAAAGAGGCTCTTGGTGCAAGCAGAGATTGGCTTCTGTTCTGAAGCTTGAGGTTTATGAAAATCGCTGTTTCTCTTTGATTTTCCAGTAGTAAATAATTATAGGTTTGACGTCCTCGAGCTTTTAAGTATCATGAGTCAGACATCCAGCTATGAGATGGTTCATAAAATTCTCACTAACCTAAAAATAATAAACACTGGGTTATTTTTGCTTTCTTCCTGGATTTGCATCCTTTAGGGTTACAGGTTTTGGGTTTTCTCCCGTGGCTTTTTAAAGCATCCTCCTTATTCTGAAGGCTGAGGACTATCTGTGCACAGCAAATTCTGGGAGTGAGGTCATCCACAGAAGCTGGACAGTTCTCAGGGAAAACAACCCTGACAGCAAGCAAAGGAGCTCTGGCGCAAATCCTACGAGGGTAACAGTGTGCCAGGCCAGGAAGTTCCCAAATGCATGAAGCCATGTATTCTCCAAGGGCTGTGTGTTCTGTTTGATCTGCAGGAGCCAGCAGCAGAGAGCTCTTCCCGTTTGACAGCAGCCAGGCCAGGCCAGCTGGGTCCTGCACCCCTCCCACTCCCCTCTGCAGCTCCTACCTTCAGCTCAGGGCTGCCAGCCCAGCTCTCCCTGTTTATGTGTTCCCAAATTCAAGGAGGAAAACGGAATATCAAACAGACCTGGGCTCTTTTGAAGCGGCTGGAGGATGCTATCAGGTCCAGAGGATGTGTTGTTCCTTTGAGGCTTGTTTGTGTTTTCCTGGTCCTTGTGTGCAGGCCTTTAACCATTCCAGCCTCCAAAGCCATCCCAATACCAATGGGTCTTTAACCAGCCATTCCAGCCTCCAAAAACATCCTAATCCCAATCCAAATAGATCTTTAACCAGCCATTCACCATTCCAGTCTCCAAACCCATCCCAAATCCCAATAGATCTTTAAGCAGCCATTCCAGTCTCCAAAACAATCCCAACCCCAAAGGAGCTCTAACCAGCCATTCCAGCCTCCAAACCCATCCCAATCCCAGTATCCATCCCAATCCCAGTGGAGATTTAACCAACCATTCCAGCCTCCAAACCCATCCCAATCCCAATAGATCTTTAACCAGCTATTCCAGTCTCTAAAGCCATCCCAATCCCAGTTCCANACAGCCATTCCAGTCTCTAAAGCCATCCCAATCCCAGTTCCAGTGGAGCTTTAAGCAGCCATCCCAGCCTCCAAACCCATCCCAATCCCAATCCCAGTGCAGCAGCCCTGGCACCATTACAGGGCAGGGCTGGGGTGATCTGTGTTGAAACTTTTCCCTGCGTGTGTTTCAGGCGTGGAAGTTTCTTTATTCTTTTGAAATAAATGATTGGACTGAGATAAATTCTTGTCTGCCAGGATGAAAATCAGGCATTTGATTTGTTTTTGAAGGAGGAGGTTTTGTCCCTTGGCAGAGCCTCCTCCTTTGATGTGAGCTGCCATGGTTGCCATTTGGAGATCCTCTATCATAGCCACATGTCATTAAATAATGGCCTTAAAATCATCCTGCTCCTTCTCTCAGCTTTAGCACTCAAACCAGGAGCTCGCTGAGGCTTTGGGCTGGATCTTCAAATCCTTGTCTGTGCCTGCTCTCTCCTGGTCTGTGGCTGGAACTGCTGCTCGTGCACTCAAGATAACATTGAAAGGTGAAACTCAAAGCACTTGGGATTTGTTGGGGTTTATTTCAGGACCACCTCACTTTGCCAAGTTTCCTTTAACATAAAAAATCTTTTATAGGTGAAAAAAAAAAGCTTTTGCTAATTAGAAAGTAGCAAGGAAGACAAAATTTTGAAACTCCAAATTCTTGAAGAGAGTTACAGTTTGGAATATCAATATTAGGAAAAAAAATAAAAGAATATTTTCAATTCATTTACTAGAATCTTGGTAAAATCCAGGATCTGACTAATTGATTCTTTTTACAGATTTTCTGAGAACTGAACTAAAAGCAGCCCAGACACAGAATAATTTAGGTTGGAAAAGACTCTTAAGATCATTGAGTGCAGCACTGCCAAGGCCACCACTGACCAATGTCCCCAAGTGCCACTTTTACACATCTTTTACATCCCTCCAGCCATGAGGACTTCCCCACCCAGCCTGTCCCTGCTTCTGACACAAAGCTGTTCTCTGCCTGTATCCAACCCAGGTTGAAATATCCATACTTGGATTCCACACACCCCTGTGCTGTGCTACTTGCACAAAAGAAAAAGTTAAAATTAACTTAAAAAAGAGTTTGAAAACCACAATAATCCACATCTCTGAAAAAAAAAACCAAAATACAAAAACATTTCTCAACCTTTTTTTTAAGTTTGATTTTCCCCTTCGTTTTTCACTTTAAAAATATGAAAAGGATCAGTTCTGTTTATATGGATCATTTTGGGTATTTTGGGTTTTAGGCAGCTGCTTAACTGCTATTTCTGTTTGTAGATCAATTTGTTACACCCTAAATGGAAAGTAGCAGGAATTTCTCATTCTTTAGTGATCTAGCCAGTGAGTCCAGGTAACCAGGAAAGGCAGCAGTGTTGAAGCTTTAGCAAGAGCTGGATTCTTTATTATCTGGGCTTTAATCTTCCTGTGATCAGCCTTTTGTTCTCAGCTCTCTAGGCCTGGTGAGGGCAAAGCTGAGTTCTACAGGAGCTTCCCTCTTCACTTCCCATATTGCTGGGACACCTCTGCAGAGCTTAGAGTGCAGCAATAGAGGGAAAGCATCATTTCTCTTCAGCTAAAATAGTTTTTCACACCCATTTCCTTACCTGGTAAGAGTTTCCTCTGGTGTTTAAAATCACTCTTTGATACCACACAGCTGATTTTCATGTAGGAGCAATTTTCAAAGGTTTGGAGACCTGGTGACTGCTCAGGGTGTCTGCAACAAAAAAAAATCTGCAGGATTCAGATTAAAAGGGTCAGAAATCTTCTGGAGATCCTTATGTTCTGGTGTGGCTTCTTCTTAGATTTCGGTGTGTGATGCTTAGGAAGAAAGGTTGGAAGCAGCCTGAGATGTCCTGGCTGATCTTCCCTGGGCTGCTCTGTATTGAATGCTGCAAAAAAATTACCTCCTGCAGATGGGTAAATTTTGTACTTGTCTGGTTATAAAGCACAGGCAGAAATTAAAGAATCATCTTTAATTGGATGCCTTTTAAGGCTCCAAAATCACTGTGTGATTTCTTTTCCTTCTAAGTATTGTCTTGTGCCGAAATATTCTCCTTCTCTATCTCCTGTAATTTGTCATCAATTTGCTATCCTGGTCGTGGGGACGCAGTGATAATTTCCATGGCAACCCAGAAAGCTCCCAGAAACAGAGATTTCTGACTAAACAGATGAAGGCTGTTGAAAAGCACAACTGCAAGAATTCTGCCTACCCACTGTAAATAACAGAGAGAAAAGTTAAGGTTGCATGATCTCATCTTTCGAAACTGAAATGTTCTTCCCATCATGTTGATCTACTGAGTGATGGATTGGGTTGTTTTTTTTTAATTGGATGAACAAGCATCTCCCCAAACCATAGCAATAAACCCTTGATATGCTGACCCACAAAGCCTTCCTCTGTGTCACGCTCTTAAATAAAATTACACAGAACAAATACCCAGAACTGAGGATTTAGCTCTTAAATAAAAATACACAGAACAAATACCCAGAACTGAGGATTTCTGACAAGAGGGCTGGAAATAACTGAGACACTTCTAATCCAGCATTGGATGGATGTAAAACTATGTCAAAGTGTAAATGTAAATATAAAATGTGCCCAGACCTCAGCCTACAGTTTAAACCCATGATAAACTAAGTCCTAAATCCTCACATTTCGAAATGTTCAGACAAAAAGAGACTCCAGCCCTGAGCTGTCATTTCCCTTGTTGGCTGATCCACCCTTGGTGGAGTATCCAGTTGTCCTGGTGTCAAATGAGGTTTTATAACAGTTTTCCAGGATTTTAGCCACCATTCTCTGTCACATGAACACCACCCCTGTGTTCGATGCATTCTGAGACAGGATCAATCCAACCCTTCAGCACCTTAAAAAGAGAAGAAATTACTGTTCCTTGCCCAGGGGTGCAGCAGGGTCAATTCCATGGAATTCCATGCTGGGGAAGGAGTTAACTTTGGAATAAACATGTTTATGGGTTTAGAGAAGCTCTCCCCAAAAGCGATCTTTGCCTGTGTGCTGCACCCACACTAATTCCTAATAACTTCCCCGAGGAAAATGGGAATCCTTGGCCCTTCACCCTGCCTTGCTCTTTTCTTGTGGTTCCTCTTTGCAGACCAGCAAACAACTCAATTTAAGCTGCTGACAGAACTGCCCATTCCCACCTTTCTGCTGCCTTGATAAATGCTGCATTTCTGTGGGAAAATCATGCAAATCAGTTGCTGAATTTTTGCCTTCTTTAATTGCAAAGCTGGTTACTGCTCCGTGTAAACAAGCTGATGGTGTTTTGTTTGCTGACAGAAAAAAAAAAGAGAATTAGGACAGTTTATATTTGGCAATGCTTGGTTTTTGTGGGTGGTTTGTGGCCTAATCCTGATGGAGACATTTGGTTTCTATTGTATGCTAGAAAATAACAAGATTTCGGCAGAGAAATCCTGACTCTTCCTGGTGTGCAGTGTTTGATTCAGCTCTGATCCATTTTTTTCCCTTCTGTTATATTAATAAAATCTGAAGTCGCAAATGAAAAGGGATTAATTGCATACTGGCATCCAGCAGCTTTGGGTCTGTTTTCCCAAATTTTCTGTTGCTGCTTTCATTGCTAAAGAGGCTGTAAAGTGTCACAATGCTCTGTGGGTGAAATTCCTTTTTTTTACCCTTTATTTTCAGAGGTAGAAATAGTTCCAGAGGGGGAGGAAAAGAGACTTTTGCATGTCAGTGTCAGGTGTTGTGCCCTGAGGAAGTCCAGGAATCATCTCCCTGTGTATGGCAGCATCCAGGCACACCTCCCCTCTGCCCAGGGCACGAGGATAATCCTCAGGATTGGGGATTTGGGGGGATGAAATCCCTGGGAAGGGTTGGGGCACTGCCTTTGCCAAGCAGTCTCAGGCTGTCCAGAATCACCTCCCAGCCTTTCCTGGTGGAAATTCCCACCCTGTCACAGTGAGGGTGCTCTGCTGTGCTGCTTCTGATCAGACTTTTCAGAGAGTTCTGTCACATTCCAGGGAATTTAACCACCCTCATTTTCCCTGCAGCCTCTGTGTGTGTGTGTGAGACTCGTGAGATCAATTCAGGAGATTCCCATCTCCTGGTTATCCCAGACATCCCCAGAAGGTGTGGATGAACTGGGCAGCTCCACGTGGCTGCTTCAGGACCTGATCCGCAGAGAGCACCTGGCTGGCCAAGAATTGATGATAATGTGATTTGGGGGGAAAAAGGAAATCCATCCTTTCTTACGACAGACTCTTCAGTTGGATCAGCCTCTCAGATTTGCAGTGATCCAAAGGACATTGGCTTAGCCCCATGGCTCCTTTTCATTCCATAATAGCCTGTGGTATTTTAGTGATAGGGAGCTGTGGGGAGCTACATAAGCCTTGCTGTTCTGGGCCAAAAATAGTTTCACAAGAAGTGACTCCTGCCAAAGAATTGGTTCTCCTAAGTCGCAGACTTTGGCCTCAAAGTGTTGTGGAATGCCATGAGCTCTAAATGCAGGAGGAAAAACATATTTGCAGGCAGAGTTTTCGTTTGATTCTATCAGTGGGGACGCCGAGCAGTATAAATAAATGAATTTCAAGAACAGGCTGTATTTAGCTCTAATTAAAGGAAGATTTCAAAAATTGCCAGATTAAGTAAATACTGTATTAGCTCTGCCTGTTACAGCCGTGGCAAACCAGCCCATTTGGAAGCTGAATTGTTTCCTGGAGGCACATAAGAAGAGAGTGTGTTCCACATGTTATTTTAGCACAGAAAGTTTGGGATGAGCAAAACGCTCCTTATGCCCAAATTAAGAGCCCAAAGGCTCTTAATTTGGGCATAAGGAGCATTTTACTCATCCCAAACTGCTCTGCTCTGAAGGTTTTCTGTGCTGGGCAGGAATTGCCCCCTCAGTGACTGTAGTTACACAGCTCCCAGAAATATTTAATGCAAGGGAAAACTCCAGCTCATTTTGCTTCTGGTGTCTCCAACAAGAGATTCCCCATGGGGGGATTTGATAGGAAAACAAGGCAAATATGATGCAGTTGCAGCCCCTCAGAGGCAGGGGTGCTGCCAGTGTGACCAGTCCTTGGTACAGCCTTGGCTCAGAGGTTTTGTGCCCCTGGAGGAGCCCCTGGGGGCTTTGGGTGCCCAGTTCTTGTGGGTGTCGTTTGTCCCACTTGAGTTTTTCAAAGAGGGAAGGGTAAGCTTTAAAATACATGGGCCACTGAGATCACATCAAACCTATTTCAGCTGAAAATTTAATTTAGAAAATTGTGATCTCTTCATAAAAGGAACCAACAGGGCCTCTCCTTAGGGCTTTGCAGCAGAAGTTCCTGCAATGTGCAGCAAAGGCTGAGGCAAGGAAATCTCTCTTGTAACACGAGGGGAGAACTCATCTCTCCACACCAAATATTTGCCACACCAAGGAGTTGTCCAGACTCACCTTACAGGATCTTTCAGACAAGGTTTTTCTGTCTGTTGTGTGAGGTTGATACATATGGTGTGTCCAAATATGGGAAAAATAGGTTCCTCTCTGAGGCACAATTCATCTCACCCTGGCAGAGATATTTCCAGATGTCCAGGATAAGACAAAGTGTGCCCTTCAAGAGCTCATTTCTCTCAGTTGTAGAGAGAAGTTGGAAAACTTGCCCTCAGATATATTTATGTGTGCTCTGGAGATATCCAGAGGTACTGACATTAATCTGTGCTCTTCAGGGGTGCCAGCAGATAATCCCTCTGTCCACCTCTCTACCTATTAACAAATACAGAACATTCTCACTGTGGATTTTCTTTGGTGCCAATGAATAATTTCAAGTGTTACAGTCTTAGAAATAATTTAGGGAACATTCATTATTCATGCACAGTTGTAGTGTCACCCAGAAATATGTTAAAAAAGACAAAGGAGACATAATTTGGGATAAATCTGAGGAATTCAGTAAAGAACTCTCAACTGGGATTCCTGAGTCTAATTACTTTGCTTGGATTTCTCCTGTAATTTATGGCAGCCTGTCTAAGCAGAAATCATTCTGGCAGTGTTCCAGCAGACTGACTGGATACAGGTTAAAACCCATCCAGCTTTCCAAATCTATGCTTCCTCCCTCCTCACTCCCTTTCTCTCCACATTATATCTTCAAAATGGGACAGGCCAGTGCTGACTCTGAGCTGGGGACTGAGACTTTGCACAGTCTGGCTGCATCTCTGCCTTCCCCTGCTTGGTGGAGTGCTCAGCGCATCCCCAGTCCTCCACAGATTTGGTCAAAGTCTTCATCTGAAGGTGGGAAAAAAAGGGTTTTGAGGGAAATATCATCGCTGGCTCTTCCCAGTGTAAGGTCACACATTCTTGTTTTTCATTGCTGTCTGCATCAGGATTATTTTATTGGAAGTGGTGCTTGCTTCATGCCACCAGTTCTGGGGTGATCTGGGTGTTATCTGTGATAGCTGCAGATAAAGAAAGTCACCTTCCAAGGCTTTTGGGTAATCAGGTGTGCCAAGGAGGGAGTTTATGGGTAACTCCTGTCCTGTAGGATAATGATGCCTTAAATGGCTCCCTAGAAACAGAGACCAGACAGGAATAAAGGAATAAAGGAGGGATTGATTGGAAAGGCCTTCAGAGGTCACACTCTGGNTGAGCATGAGAGAACAGCACTGAACGAGCTCCAGGGAACTGCAGAGTTACACTGGGCACTGCAGGGCTGGGAACAGAGAAAAGTTCAAACCTAAGGCATCAATAACAGAACCATCAGTGTGGAAATAGAGGAGCAGTCCAGGAGAGGTCTGTGCCATCCATGCCCGACTGGGCTGATGGAGAGGAGCACTGGGCTCACAGTGCCCACACTGGGCACACTCTGATGACTCCAACATGGATTATTCAGCTCACACCAGGAGACAGAGATTGTAAAGGAGTGGTTTGAAAAGGTGGCTAAACAGAGCCCAGCTTCCTGCACGAGGGTTTACAGAGCCACTGTGGGGAACCTTGGTGCTGAATATTTGGAATAAATCCCTTCCATTTGGAAGTGAGCAGGCTCAGTTGGGAAACAGGAACATCCTTGGTTGCCAGTAGGTGTCATTGCAGGTTTGCACTCACTGGGGGCCCAGCACTTGTGACATGCACCCAAACCATGGCCCTGCTCCTTGGAACTCCATGGATGGAACCAGCTTCTAATTCCCACCCCGCTGGGAATCCATGGCCCCTTTCCTCTTTGGTTCCTGCTCAATGTTGTTCCTTAGCTAACAAATTTGTGGTCAGCACTCCAGGGGCTGTGCAGCCTCTGGGCATCCATTCCACACCCCCAAAGAGGACACCTTTGGGAAGGCCTCTCTACGATGGAAACTCCACTTGGCCAAGATTCCCAAACCACCTCTGACTGAGCCAATCTCAGGTTTCAAAGAAACCCAGGCGTGCTTGACTGCCTGGAGACTGGATCTAGAAAAACAACCTTTTAGTTGCTGCTGCTGCGTTGTTCTTTGGGTGGATCAGTTTTCTGCCTCCCTTCCCAGGTGGCTGCAGGATGTTTGTGTCAGCAGGATGGAGATGAGCAGCCTGTGGGGCAGGAACAGGCAGGTGGAGGTTGCAGTGGAGCCCTACCCCCCAAATCCAATCCCAACTAAGCTCATATTTCCATGTGCTACCTCACATGGACATAAAACAACATTTGTCCCCACTCCAGGCTCTTTGGAGGGCAGAGATATAAAAATATAATCACAGCTTCAGCCTCCCATGATGGGACAGGTTTCCTGCCCTCAGTTACTCCTGTCCTACACCGAGTGTGGGTGGCCAGGGCTGGGCAGGAGCAGGGAAGGTCTTGGGCAGCCCTGTAAGTGCCACTCCCACCCCCAGCCCTGCTGTAATTGTTTTTTTTTAAATTGTTTTTAATTGCCCTCGGATCCCATTTCCCATCCCAGAGCTGCAGCACAATGACATCCATACATGCTGCTGGAATACACTCTGGCCTTTCTCTTCCTGCCTTGCTTCTGACTGATTAGAGGAGAAATTCTTGTTCTCAGTCCCAAGGCACTTGTTCTTGCATCCCATTACCATGATCCAATTCTCCAGAGGAATGCCATTCTTCCTGTAGGGCACTGTACATGAATGGTGCCTCCCAGCTCTACAGCATCAGCGAGTTTTTTTCACGTGCTCTGACAGTCCATGCCAGGGTCCTGCAGAAAAATATTTTATAAGATTGGTGGCAAGTCTGATCCTTCAGCAACCCAAGGAATTGGCCCGTACCAGTTCAGTCCTTTTTGTTCCGTTCCGTTACCATTTATTCTTTTAAATAATTTTCTCTCTACAGCAAAATTCTCACACCAAGCCTTGTTTTCTGTGCTTTAACTAGGATGTCCCAGCTGATATTTTGCCAAATTCTACCCTGATGTCCACACGGATCAATTCCACACCCATGGACGTCTGGTGAACTGCCATTCCCTTCCCTTCAACACCCAGACTGTTTGGATGCCTGAGTGGGAGCAGTCAAAGCACATATTTTGGGACCTCAGTAGCGGAAAATGCTGGCCCTAAAGTCTGGCATAAAGAACTCCCTGCAGTCAACCCTTCTGTCCCTCACGAGTGGCACAACACAAACCTGAGTGCTCAGAAAAGCCTCCATGGAAAATGCAGGGAGGATGTTACAGAAATGAGGCACAAATGAAGAACCAATAGTAATAATTTATTACATAATCCATTAACCGGCTTAATTGTTAATTACATAATTATTAACTGGCTTAGCCTTTCTTTAAAAAGCCTAATCTAGCCTAGGCTCCCAATTCCCAGATTTGTGGGGCTGTTGAGTGTTTTTAGCCAGAAAGAAAGGATTGCCATGCACCTGCCCAGCATTTTCAGCTGGAAGGTTGAAGAAGACATTGTGGTTCTGCAGGGCAGCTGCAGATCTTTTCTCATGGCCTTATAAACCACCAGGGACCTGGGAACCACAGACAACATCCAAGCTCCTTTTTTCTCCTTCTTAGAACTGAGTTTAAAGTATCTTTCTCAAAATGGCATGGAATTTCAAGGCAAAAATGTATTCAAGAAGCCAATTCACTGAAATTGAGTGAAAAATCTTGGGCACAGGAGTACTAATAGAAAAACAGATTGACAGTGGCAAGGTTCTTTTTTCTTTTTCTTTTTCTTTTTCTTTTTCTTTTTCTTTTTCTTTTTCCTTTTCCTTTTCCTTTTCCTTTTCCTTTTCCTTTTCCTTTTCCTTTTTTCTTTTTCTTCTTGAAATATGATGGTGCTACATTTGTTTTTAAAATTTTTGGATGTCATGAAACTCACATAATGGACTGGGTCAAGCGGCTCCTTGTAGTTCATTTTATTTCCTGCTCTTTTCTTCACAGGCAGTGATGATCTCTCTTTGGGGCATCTGGATTTACAGCAACACTGAGAGGTAAATTTGGTGCGAGGAGAGAGAAGAGCACTCAGAGATCCTGGTGTTTGTGTAGCTGCCTTCAGAGTCAGAAACAGAAGAGGGAAGGAAACACACCAAAGAAGGAACACAACCAGAAAACTGAATTTAAATAGTATGACCCAAATTTTCCATGACTGGTTTCAGCAGTATCTCCTCAGTTGCTTTTATGCCCTGCTAAGTAACAGCTCGAGAGAGTCCTGTTTATTTTTATGTGAGAGCTCTTTCCGAGATCTGGGTTTCTGGGCAGGCACAGCTCCTGCCAGGACTAATGTTGTCATAAATGAAGATATTTGGTGAGCTGGGATGTTCCCAGGTCATTGCCACACCTCCAACTCACGGCACAGCGAGAGTGCAACGCTTGGAAAGCTGCTGATAGCAGAGAGCATCTCCTAAACTCTGCCTGAGCTTTAAAGTCAGGGAAATGCTGCTGCTGACGGATCCAGGCTTTGTTTTGCTCCCTGAATTCTTGTGGTCAGATTATTTACTTTATTGTGCCATTCAAAAGCAGCGGGGAGGTGATTCTTTGTCTGTGTATTTTTCCATTGATGCTGAGCAGGGCAGGACGATTACATGGGCTGTGCTTTGTTAATTACGAGCACTTAGAGAAAAATCCCGCGGCATTGTTGCGGTGAGTGTGCGACCTTTCCAGAAGGAATTCCCAGCTCTGCAGCTCCAAGGGCACATCCCACAGTGGAGCGTGGGGCAGTGGGGCCCAGTGAATGCCTCCCAAACTGGGAGCAGCAGGGCTGTGTTAGCACAAGGCTGCATTTCGCAGCGGGGATTGTTAATTATGAGTGCAGTGTTCTGCTAACGGAGCTCTGCTGCTTCCAGGGATGTTCCAGCAGGACCCCACGACCTTCTGTACCATCCAGAACCTATATGCACCTAAAAATAATCCATTTGGCTGTTGCTGCGGTGTCAGATTTGTTATGTGATAGTCCCGTGGCCCACGGGCGGATCGGGGCTCCCTCTGTCCTGCACAGAGAGTGTTGGATATCCCAAAAACATCAACCCCAAGGGCCAGGAATTCTTGGGCCAGGATGAATCTCACGGGGCTATTCCTGGAAAGTGAATGCAAAATATGCGAGAGGAGTTTAAAGTGAATCAGAGACACTAAAGCAGAGCTTTTGTTTACACAGCCCTGAGACTTTTTTCCATGAGATTTCATGGAGACACCCAGAAGATTCCTAAGGCTGCCCTGCACAGCTCTCCCTGAAATTGCAGCTGCATCCTGGATTTTGGGAGATGGGTGCCCTGCTTCACCTGCAGATGTGGAACTGCCTTCCCAGCCTCAGAGAGGGCTTTTGCTGGGGATGATTTTCAGTCTGGGTTAAACCCTCAGCTAATAAAAGCCAACAGCTGGATTTCTTTTGATCCCCCAAAACTCTCGTGGTGCTATGGCAATTTACACCGCTCAAAAATGTGGCTTAAGCACATATTAAAAAAAAAAATAATCCCAGGCTGCACAGAGAATTTGCAACAGGAAACCCTGCGTGAGAGCAGTCATATTCCAGATCCCTCCCTAGGAGAATATTCACAAGGTGAAGAGGAGGCAGCCTGCCAGCCTGACCTTGTTTTAATTCAGCTCCCTGCAAGACATCAGTCTGGGTTTCTACTTCTGGGATTCAGAAACAGTTGCTCATTTCTAGGTTTATCCAGAAGCTACAGAGCTCTTGTAGCTTTTGTTTGTATTTAGAGAGCAAAGTTTAATCCCCACTTCCTGCTCTATTAATAACAAACCATCAACCCTTCTCCTGCACAAGGGAGCAGCAATTGAATATTGAAAACACTGTGACACCTGGCTTGCACACAGGACTTTTAATCAATAGATCTCAAAACACTTGGCAAAGGAAGGAAGCAGCATTTTAATTTCATTGGAACTGAAGCACAGAGGTGGGACACTCTGCAGAGCTTCTGGCCCCTTGGATTGCACCAGCAGGAAAACCTGCTCAAGAGATAGGGAATGTGAGGATTAGGGATGAGAGGAATTGGTAGTGTCCCATAAAGGACATTCCAAAATACATGGAGAAGCACAAAAAAAGATATTTAAATTAGGATTGTTCAGTTCTGTTTGAAGGCTGAAGCTGGATGCTGAGAAATGCTGGGCCTGGCCGAGGGAATTTTTATGTGGCCAGTTTTAGAACCAGAATGTTTGGAGATGTGGGCAGTCTGACCTTTTCCTAAATCACTCCTAAAAACAGTTCTGGAGCTCTCCCTCATCTTTAGCTGCATCTTTATCCTGAAAGCATTAGAACTCACGTCTGCCTTAAAAATAGCATTTGTACCTCTCAGGCCACAGAAACATTCACTGTCCAGCTTTCCTGGCTGGATCATTCACCACTCAAAATCCACTGTTAGCAGCTCTGTTATTTAAATCTGTCTGAATCCTGGTGACAAAACCGGCCTGAGGATTTCCTGCCATGAAAGGAGTTTGTTTTTTTCATGCAGCTTAGGGACGAGTGGTGTTGAGCAAGAGGATTTGTCAGCTGATTCCCTTCAGACATTTGTTATCATTCGGTGGGAAGATGCAGAATTTACTATTCTCAGCACTACCAAATCTCTCTGTGTTCCTGCCATGGGCTGGGGAGGGAGATGTCCTTATCTTTGCTCCTTGGGAGGAGTGGATTGGGCATAAATTTTAGGGTTGCTGCCCTGATGTGCAAGCACCCAGTTAGTGCAGCCAGGGGCTGTGGAGGTGACCCCTGGGGGAGACTGTGTGCCCTTGTGATGCCTTAGGGTTTTAACTTTTATATTTTCCAACCCTTGCAGTGCCCAGTGTAACTCTGCAGTTCCCTGGAGCTCGTTCAGTGCTGTTCTCTCATGCTCACACTGACATAACAAAGCCTCTCCAGCTCGCTCTCCAAGGACACCCAGACCCTCCTGGGCCCAACAACTGCAAACCTTCATCTTGGGGACAGGGGGGCAAGCTTGGGCAAATTCCATCCTTGCCTGGCTTCTGCTTGGGCAATTGATGCTGACATCAAAGTGGGAAGAACTCGGGAGCTGTCATTGTCCATGTTGGGATGCACTGAGGCAGGAGCCTCTGGAGCCCAGAGTGTGACCTCTGAAGGCCTTTCCAATCAATCCCTCCTTTATTCCTTTATTCCTGTCCAGTCTCTGTTTCAAGGGGCCATTTAAGGCATCAGTCACACCCCATCACATGCCCAAACAGCAGCCCCACAAAGGAGCATGTGGTGCCCTTGCTCAGATGTGTTTAAGGAAGAAAACCAAGGATTTGGGGTGGGCTGTGCAACCCAGTGTGGAAATGGGGAGGTTGAGACTGTTGTGCTTGGCTTAAAAGGGAGGGTGTGTCATGCATTTAATTGTTTGTGTAATTGTTTATGTTTTCTTTTTAACTCAGTCCTTGTATCAGCGATTAGAAGTTTACGTTGATTATTCAAAAATTCAATAATTCCCCAAATGAAAACTTTTGCCCATGGCAGAGGAGGTGAAAACTACAAGGAAAAAGACAAATGTGGTGCGCTCATCTGTAGAAATGCAGTTTGACGTGGTGATAGCCATGAGTGAGTGTTTTGTCCTTGTAGGAGGACCTGCAAGTGAAATCACACCAGTCCACTCTTGGTGTGAGAAGTGATGGTTGGTCCAAAAAACCGAATGAATTTGAAATCTGCTTTAAATTGAAGTTTTGTGCAGTGGGTGGAGTGCTCTGGCGCACGGAACGGAGCTGGTAGCAAAGGAAAAGATCCACGGAAAGGGAAAATAAATACAACCAGCAGCACCCCCAGAGGAGTCCCAGCTCCCGAGTGTGCAGGGTGCAGGAAGGGCTGGAGCTGCACTTTGTGTCCAGGCACAGCAACTGTGAGAAACCTGAGGTGCATTTTGTGACGTGGCGTGGGAACCGTGCCCGGAGCCGAGCAGCAGCACGTGGGAGAAGCACAGCGAGCCCCGAGCAGGAAATCCTTCAAGTCCCACACATTCTCCCACCACGGCCATCCCAGCAGGGCTGAGGCTGCTGGAGAAGGCATCATTTCCATTTCTCTGCCTCTCTGGCTGTGTCTCTCTGCCCTCAGCAGCTCACTGCTCCCCCTCTGCTCTCCCCATCTCTCCCACACTCTGACCTCGCACCATGGAACTGTCAGAGTGAGGAAACAGTTTGAGCTGAAACATTCATTCCGCATTACGTGATTCCAGATTAAAGGCAGGAAACGTTTAACCCTTTGAGAGCCTTTTCCCTCATCCTGGGTCTCCTGGGCTCTCAAACTCCTTGCAAACCACGTGGAAGAGGGTGGTGAGCATTGATGCTTTTTAGATGTCTGGTCTTGCCTTACCAGTGGCTCTTCCCAGAAGGCACAGCACAGGGATTCAGGAGCATCTGGGCTTTGCAAACTGAACATATTCTCAGCCCTGCTCATGATTTTTGACTATTCCAGTGCTGAGATGTATTTGCAGTGTGGGGAAAATGTGCATTTCCAAAAAGGTGAACCTCTGGCTCCAAGTGTTTCACTTCATTCCACGGTTTGAGGTTCAGAAGTGCAAATGGCTAAAATTAAAGCCTACAAAAATAGATAAAACGAGGACTTGCAATGATCAGCACTCAGGATTTAGAAACAAAACTTCTTGTTTTCTTTAAAGCTGCCTAATAAATAACTCCCACAGAACAGCACTTCCATATAAAATGTATCATTTCGCAGGCCTGACACAAATATGTATTCTGGGCTTTAAAAGCTGCTCTTCTGGCAGATTAGGGCTCTCCTGAGAGCCAGCTCCTACTCTCCAGCACAGACTGATGAACACTTGTCAGATATGGTGTCTGCTGCTGACTCTGGGGCTCTGCACTTCATAGGTGGTCTTGGCAGCTAAAAGGGTGCAGGAGAAAAGCAACTCCAACCCTCCATTCCCTGCTGGAGCTGTACCAGTGTTGGCACTGGGAACAGCAGCACCAGTGCAGCCCCTCAGGAGCAGAAGTGGCTTTGCCATGGGCCTGAAGGAGCCACGTGGGCTGGAAGGTGATGAGGACATGGAGGTTTCACCACGGCTCCGGATGGATGTGGACAGGAAGCTCTAATGGCTCTCCCAGGTCTGGATTCCAGGATTTCCATTTCAGCAAAGCATCTCCAGATGTGGCATTCACAGAAAGAGCACTTTGGTTCAGCCTCAGAGAGCCCAGAGTTCCCTTTTTATTGTGCATTTAGGAGGTTCCTAGAGATGCTGACCTCTGCCACTGTTCCCAGATGGAGGGATTGGAGCTGTTGAGGCAGAATTGCCAACATCACTTCCTTTATATCCAGCAGCACCAGCAGCCTGTTGCCTTTCCCAGAGCTTGAGGGAGGGCCAGCCTCCCTTGTGGATAATCCAAGGCAGATAGGAGAGTAATTTAAAGTTTTGATTCCTCTTTCATTCCTTGATGCCACAGCTCTTTCCTAACAGTCCCAGAACTGCTGGGGTGTGCCTTGTCCTGCTGGGTAAAGAATGAAGAGTCTTGTTCATTTTCAACATTTTTGAGTTGGAATGGAGCTTAAATCCCATCCAGTGCCACCCTCTGCCATGGGCAGGGACAACTTCCACTATCCCAGGGTGTTCCAAACCCCATCCAACCTGGCCTAGGACACTTCCAGGGATCCAAGGGAAGCCACAGCTTCTCTGGGCCAACACCTTTGCTGCCAGAGCATGAGGTTGAGTTCAGGTGCCCAACAAATGTTAAACCAAGATCTTCATCAAAAACAGGGAGACAAGAGAACTGGTTGTTGCGTGATCAATGTGGTGTTCCAAACCAGCTTTTTCATCATGGCATAGGAAAATAGTGGGGTTAGAAGTGAAATACAATGCAGAACACTGAAGAGTGGTGGCCTCTGAGAGCATCTGGAAACCTGGATCACAATCAAAAGTGATATAATTCAACTCTTTCTGTGAGAGTTCAAAGGCAACCTCAGAAAAAAACCCACCCTCTGCTTATCTGGGGAGCTTTCTAGCCAGCAGAGAAGGTACAGAGTGTCTCCAGATTCAGCAAAAAACCCCAAATATCTTTTCCAAATGACCGGTTACTGATTGTGAGTGTTCTGCTTTGCTGCCCAGGGAGAAGAAAAACGTCCTTAGGAACAGTCTCCACAATCATCCCTCATAACAGCACAAGACATGCATAGTTTCACCCAGCATCCTTGGAAAATGTGCAGCTTCCCCTGAGCTGCTGGAGGGGATGGGAAGTGTCTGTGTGATGAGATCCAGAGGCTCTACCTTAAAACCCTTCTGGATAAGAGGGAAAATGTAAAAAATGTGTCTTCTAAAGAAGAGAAGATTGGTGTGACAGCTCCTGAATGAATTGGATCCCAGGGTTTACAGTCTATCAGCTCAGCTCTCTGCTTCATATTTGGTGTTTTTCCATCTGTAGGGAAAAGCGTTATCATTTAGGATGAGCTTGGTCCACTTCGTGACAGATAAAATTATTGCACCAGCTACAGATGAAGGGAGACAAGAAGTGGGTTTGCTGCATCATTTTCCATGCTCCTGTTTGCCCCAAAATCTTCAATAATGGGCTAAAATCTGACAGAGCAGAAAATCACCAGCTGTTCTGAGCTCCTTTTCCACTTGCACAGCTGCTTAGAGAAGAAAATCTCTCTGATTAAACCAAAGGGATTTCAAAAGAGAGCAGCAAAACTTAAGAACTAAACAGGTTTAAGTAAGCAATGACTCTGCAGCATTAATGAGCTCAATATTGGAAGCACAAAACAAGGAGAGGAAATATTGGGCTAAGCCAGTGAGAGCTCTGGGGGAGAAGTGGCAGGAATTCAAAGCACAGAGTTGTAGCTGTGCTTTAAAATGCTTTAGGTAAATAAGGTCAAAAGACTAAGTAGACACTTCTTTTGTTATAAACCATGTTGGGAGTTCAAATATTTGGAAATAAATTTTAAACCAGCAAAAGTATGTTTCTAAGCCAAAGGAGGAGGAATTGCAGAAGTTTTTTGCTTGCTAAGTTAAATGAGAACAAAAGCATGAATGGAGAGGGAGGAGGGCAGAGGCAGTGAGAAATTATCAAAGGAAGAGTCTTGCTTTGCCTCCATTAGTGATAGATTGGATCATCTTCTCTACCCCTTTGTCCCTGCTTTGCAGCTTTTAAATTGAAGCTGGAGATCTTTTTTAACTTTAATTCCGTGGTTTTCCTGTGCAAGCCCCAGAGGAGACAGGCACAGCTCAGAAGAGCTCTGAGAATCCATGAACATGAAATATTAGCAAGTATTTCATTGTGTTCTGCTGCTTCAGGGCCCTGTGCTGCCTCTGCAAACAGAGCAGTGGGATTTTGACCCCAAATCTACTTTGCCAGTGGGTAGAGGGAAATCCAGCAGTGACAATCAGCTGGCAGTCACCCAGTTTGCCTTGGAAAACAATTAGACAACTGTTTTCTGGTACAGAGCAAGTTGCTTTTGATGTCTCAGAAAATTTTTCTTTCTTCTTCATTTGTGCACCTGACACAAATCCTGGGAGCAGCCAGGTACCCTGGATACCCGAAATGTTTCTGTCTGAGCTGTTTCCTGAAACCAGGACCTGAATTTTCTGTGTTTATCCTCTGCGCCAGGTGTAAATGTGGGATCCACACAACTGAGTTTTAAAGGAATGCAGAAGCAAGATGTGAGTTCAGATGGAAATACTTCATCCATCCCTATCCAAAAGGGGGCAATTCCTTCATTTCTCCTCGGTGATCCTCTCCTGTGGATGCTGCAGTGTGTGATGAGTATCCATTGCCTATGGGCAGAGTAATTCCGATTAAGAGATCTGCCCAACATCATCAAGCAAGTCACAGGAAAAGTTAAAAACAGAGCCTGATTTTCCCTTCTGCCACATCCCACTGCATTTCCATGGGGAACCACTGGAAATGTGTGAGAAATGCAGCTGGCAGGAGCACAGAAATAACCATTAACAAATATGTTCAGTGCCTCCCAAGCCTGTCTGGGTGCTGCTGGGAGCGTGAGGTGCCAGCCTGTCACGGATTGCTCTGCTCAGTCCCTAAAACAGATGGAATTTCAGTAACTTTCTCCAACTTTTAATTACATCCCCGTGCGGCACAGCTCGCTTTGTGCACCCCTTGAGGGAGGAGTACGGCCTGGGAGTTGTTGTAAAGAGTTGGGGATTAATTACAAAGGGGTTGGAGTTCCTCTCGAGTACTTGCTCAGCTGTGTAACCTTGGGGCAAATCACTCAGCTGCTCTGTGCCCAAGCACACCCAGCTGCAAAACCATCTTGAAAACCAGATGGTGCACAACGATTTAAAATGCTCAGGAGAATGAGGAGAGATGAGGAAAAAAAAGTTTTAAAAGAAGGAATTCTACAGCTCGCTGCTGTTGGTATTGACTCCAGTGGAGTTAATCTGGATTAAATCAATAGAACTGAGAGGAGAATTTTTTTTGCCATCCAGAAATCCCCTCACACTCTCAAATCTTTGTTTTTCCTTTCTCCTCTTGACTTTATGGCAGCACTTTCTCTCCAGAGGGTTAATTTTAAACCTTCAGTAGAATACATGTTTTCCCCTGGCAGCCTGAAGTTTCTAATTCAGGATCAGGTTCTACATGACTAAACTTTGATCTTGTACAGGATTATTTTTAGGCACTTAATTCTATAGCATTCTTTTCTCCCTGCTTTTCGTGCTGCCATTCAGCCTTGCCTCTGGGACACAGTGAGGTGTCCTGAGGCTCAACTGCTGCACCCCAAATAAAAATTCTGAGCTTTATTTCCTTCTGTAGATGGTTAGGCCTGGTTTAAAACCAGTATTTGTACTCCTGGTCAATGAACAAAGGAAATACTAAAGTTACTGTGGCAGAATAAATGTTTGCCACATGTTAGTACCTGAGAGAAGACTTAAATGTTTCAATATTTTTGGCTTTAGCCAAAATGTAGTTGTTTTTTTTTTTTCCCACAGGGATGTGGGAATACTTATTTGTATAAGGAATATTTCCTTCCATAAGGAATACTTCCAAAGCAGAGTGTCCTGGGTTGTAAGAAGGGAAATGAATTTTAGTGTGAACAAGGAACATTGAAATATGTGACATGTAAAGGAGCTGTTTTATTCACTACTCAGGGAAGACCTTGAATGTTTTTATTAATCACTAATGAAAATAAAACATTGACAGGTTTGAATTTCAATGACATTTCTTCCCAAACCAGAAAGGATTCCAGCTGAAGGAGGAAGCTACAAACAAATAGAACAAGCTGGAGCACAAATGCTCTTTGTCTTTCATGGAAACCAATGTCAGCAAATTGTCTTCAGCAAATGTGGCCCTTGTTGTGCAGTGCTGGAGTGGTAAAATTGCTAATTGCTGTTCAAAACTGCTGAGCATTTTCCCAACAGAAAAATACTTGAGTTTCTGTGTGTCTTGCAAACTGCTCTATCTCATGTTATTGAATCTTTAGATTCAATATTTGAGCCATTGAACCTCTAGGTTCAATATTTGAGCTATTGAATCTTTACATTCAATATCTGAGCTGTGCTATTACTAATTTAAAACACTGAAATCCCATGCCATAAATACCAAAGTGCCTGGGATGATTAATGACACTGCTCAAACACCAAATTGTTAATCGACCATAACCAAAAGCAGAAATTCCCTGACATCATTTGAGTCCCTGTTTGGATGATCCAACTTTTCCCCTCCCACCACCACTTGAAGCTGAATTTAAAAACAGGTGCAGGTCTTTTGTGGGAATAAAAGACTCTCAAATGAATCAGAACACAAGACATTCTCAGATGAGCAGCTGTGGAAAACAATAGATAAACCAGAAAGTGAGCTGGAGATAAGGCAAATCCAGGTGATAAGGAAAATCACAGCTAGAGCTGTCTAATGCAGGGACACAGAAAACACAAAGTACATTTTAAAGCCCTGAGCTATACAAATACTCATCAGACTCAATTTCCATTTTTGCTGCTCCTAATGAGGAAAAGGTTGATTTAGCTCCGTCTTGCCAGACGAAACTACAGCTGGGAGTGTTTATCCACATCCATCAAACTCGGCTTTCCCTCCTGTGTCCCTGAGTATAAATCACTGAGCTTGACTTCATTTCGTGCTGCTTCAATCGCTCATCTGGTTTGTTTGATGGAAACCTTGGCACATCATGAATTTTCCATGGTCCCAGCCCGTTCCTCCCCACTGTCAGGGAGAACAGGGTGCTGGGTGCTGCTGTTACTGGTTCCAGGGATCAGCTCGTGGGATGCAGCCTCAAATCCTTGGATGTGCTGAGGCACAGCCGAGCGCTGCCACCAGGATATGTCCTGACAGGCTGGGATGCTCTGGGAGCTCTTCAGGGAAGCCTGGGTTTAACTCAAACAGCAAAATAATGAATTCCCCAAGCCAAAACAATGAATTTCCAAAGCCAAAATAATGAATTTCCAAAGGCAAAAATTTCATCACGAAACCTTTTCTTCTTAAAAAAAAAAAAAAAAATCCAACCAAACAACCTAATGGTGTAAATATGCTTCGTGTGAAGGCTTTGTTTATTTAAAAGCATTCTGAAGTCTGACTAGTTTGGGAAAACAAAATTAAGTGTTTTAGGTGACTTCCTTGCTCTTGATGAGTGCAGTCCATTTTTTGGCAGGTTTTTAACCACTCTGATCTACCTTTCCCTTTTGCCATGTAAGAAACAGTCAGAAAAATGAGAAATGCTGTGGTGAAACCAACTACAAAATGCTGCCACAAGTTTGTATTTTGCCCAAATAATCATTTTCAGAAGCAGTCACTGTGCTTTTAATGAAAAAGAATCTGTAAAAGTAGTGATTTTTAAAAAAAATATCCCTTTAAAGAGACACTGTAAGGCCAAAGCTTCCATGTGAACAAATCTCTCCCCATCGCTAAGAACTCATTCTTTCAATTAATAATTTTCGCTATTTATGCTCTTCATTTAAATGGATTAATTCATTTAATTTGCCTTTATTTTCCAGTCTTGCAACGAAGCAAATCTGGTGCATTTTGCTCAGTACAGCTCCCATCACTCTCCTCATGTCCTGCTGTAGTTCACTGCCTGTGTTTGGGAATACAACCATCCCCAGGGGAAGTCACACCTCTTAAAAGCAGGATTTCATTATTCTCATTAACAAACCCCACTTTTTAACCCCAAAGATATTTGACTGCACCCCATTGTGAAGAAAAAAAAAGAAATAATTTGGGACAATTCATTTTTTTTAAATCACAGTTTCAAAATCCCTGCCCCAGAGAGCAAATTCTGCGGGTTCCTTTGCTGAATGAGCAGGGGCTTTTTGAGGGAGATGTGAAGGGAAAATGGAAGAGTCTCTCACACCACCTGAGAGTCTCACACAGCTCCATGGCTGAATTGATGCCCCTTCTTCCCAGCTCGTTCCCTGTGGGGCTGACATTCAGTGGATCTTAGAGAAATCCAGCAGCAGGCTTGAAAAAGCACTTTCCTCCCAAGGGAAAACTCCTTACTTTCTAAAGAGAACAATCCTGCGAACATTTCATGTTCTCAAGAAGGTTTTTGATGGAGACTTGTAAGCACTTTTTAGTCCTCAAAATAACAGGTGCTGTTTTTCACTTTAGTTTGGTGTTTTCTTGTGTGTGATTTCAAAATATGCTCTATCTCATCCAACGCTGGTAGAGAGGTGTTGTGCCACTTAGCCAACCAAGTAGCTTTTAGTGAAACACTTTATAAAAGGGATGGAAAAGTTGAATAAAAGAGCCTTCTGACTCTTTGGAGATTGAAATCTTTTCTCTTTGTTTCATGAGCCGTAGCGACAGCTCCCTTTCTACCCAGGGCCTCCGGAACGCGGCTCCCACGTCAGAGCGCGGTGGCAGATTTGCCTTTGGAAGTCAGGGCCTGCTTCAGGCGCCTCTTCAAGTCCTGCATGTTGGGCGACTTGGGGCGGACAAGGTGAAGGCCTCTCCTCTTCTCACCCACGCAGCCTCCGCCGCTCCTGCCCAGCTCCTGGCACAGCTGCTGGAAGGCCTCATGCACGCCCTCGCGGTTCTCCCGCGCCGACACCTCGCAGTACGTCCCGCCCAGCTCGCCGGCCAGCTGCAGCCCTTCCTTGGAGGACACCTGCCTGGCCCTCAGCAGGTCGCCCTTGTTGGCCATGAGCAGCAGGGGGATGTTGGCGTTGGGGTGGATCCTGCGGATGTGCTGGTGCAGAGGCCGCAGCACGCGGAAGCTCTCGTAGTCCGTGATGGAGTAAACGAACACGAAGCCGTCGGCCCAGTAGATGGAGCGGTTGATCTGCTCCTGGCAGCAGATGGTGTCCGCGTCGTCCTGCAAAGCAACGAGGTTTGGGTGTCAGGTGATGCCTTAGGTTTTAAGTTTTATATTGTTTCAAACCCTGCAGTGCCCAGTGTAACTCTGCAGGTCCCTGGAGCTCGTTCAGTGCTGTTCTCTCATGCTCACACTGACATAACAAAGCCTCTCCAGCTCGCTCTCCAAGGACACCCAGACCCTCCTGGGCCCAACAACTGCAAACCTTCATCTTGGGGAGAGGGGGGCAAGCTTGGGCAAATTCCATCCTTGCCTGCCTTCTGCTTGGGCAATTGATGCTGATATCAAAGTGGGAAGAACTCGGGAGCTGTCATTGTCCATGTTGGGATGCACTGAGGCAGGAGCCTCTGGAGCCCAGAGTGTGACCTCTGAAGGCTCAATCAATCCCTCCTTTATTCCTTTATTCCTGTCTAGTCTCTGTTTCTAGGGAGCCACTTAAGGCATCAACACTGTGCCATCTGTAACACTGGCTCATTGCACCTTGGGGTCCTTTGCCCTTGCCAGCATACAGCTAAACCCTGTGAGCAGTGAAATTGCTTATCAGAGGCTCTTATCACTCCTCCCCAAAAACACTGAAACCCCAAAGGCCAGCATGGGATGATGATGAAGAGGAATCCTGCCCAGCAGCCTTGTTGGAAAGGTTAATGAGAGTGAACTCCAGCCAAGCTGGGGCAGGCTGTGGGAAGAAGGGCAATTCGCTCTGTTGGACTCTGGGCTGTAGCCAGTCTGGGGATAATTAGCCACTCTCCGTGTCCTGGAAGCCTCTTTTCACCAGCAAAACCCTTTCACAGGCAAAAAGAAAAATTAAAAAAGGAACTAATTGCACTGGCAAGCTTTGAAAATGGGTTTGGAGAAGGTGCACATTCAGAGAGCCCTAATGAGCAGAAATTTCCCCTCATGCCAGCCAGGCCCACCCAGTAGTGAGAGGGATGGATAATCCCAAGTGGAATGCTTTATTCAGGAAATCAAAGGCTAATGGGCCACTTTTTAAATGGAAATCTCTGCTCCAGAATGAATTTTGAAGCATGCAGGCCTTTGCAGGGTAGAGGCCAAGCAGCGATGGATCACCCAACAAAACCACTCATCTGCTTCTGTTTCCCTCTTATACTTCCACATTTCTGGGGGCTTGAATCCCGAGGGTTTCCACATGATTTCCTCCTCCTGTGCTCCACCTTCAGAGTGCAGAAAACTCTCTTCCTTAAGGATTTTAATAAAAAAAACAACCTTTTCATAGTCTTAACCTGTTCTGACACAGTCCCTTCAATTATTGCATCATTTGAAGCAAAGAGATGCAGAGGGAGCTGAGGGTGTCTGTGGGAGATCTTGGGACAGCACAGACCTTGGACAGGGACAAAGGAAATGAAACACCTTCTGAACTAATTTAAAATCATTTCTGACTAAGACACTTCAGCTGTTGGCTTGACTAAATTTTGTGCAGCTCTGGAGTCACTGGACTATAGGGCACAGCGTTAATTTAAACAGGAAAACAGCACCTATCTGGTCTGTAAAAGGGAGTTAAATTATTCCACTCCCTCCTTTCTCCTCGGGACAGCAGAGAGAGGGGATTCCCTTTGTTCAGTGTTTATCAGGCAATCCCAGTGGTGCCCAATCACCCCCCAGAGCTCCTCTTGGCAGGGCAAGCTGGCAAAAGCCTTCGTGCTGTTAAATCCCACTTGAATATTTGGAGGACTTCCAGTGCAGCTTTTGTTGGCTTCTGAGTGTCCAGAGCAGATGAGGGCTCCTGCCCTCTGCTCTGTGCAGCCCAGCACAGCAGAGAGTGGGGCTTGAGCAAAGCTTTCCCCTTCGATCCTCTCCCAGTCACCAGAGAAGCTGGAAATGGGAACTGCAGGAGCTTCGCTTGTCCCCTCCTGCAAACCCAGGATGGGAGAGTCCTGCAGCACAGGGATGCACTCATGGGTCTGTGCAGGTAAAACAAGGGGTGCAGAGCTGTCCAGGGGCAGCCTGACACACAAGGAGGGGAGGTGGTGTTCCCATCCTGGCATTTCTTGGGCCAAATCTAAGTTTAGACTGAGGTTAAGGCCACACCTAGAAGTTTAAGGCTGGCGATGCCTTAAACCTTATGAGAATACCTAATTTTGTCATGAAGTCTCTGCTGTTCTGTAGGAATTGTTACTCATGAGATTTCCACCATTATACCCAAATTTCACTACATTTCCTGCTGCTCTGATACTATTTTTATCTTCTTGTTCTGCATGTGAAGCAGATCTTCGAGGAGAGACATCTTAAATCCTGCTTGGAAAAGTATTTCCTGGTAAAATATTAAATCTAGAGTGTAATAGAATCATAGAATCATTAAGGTTGGAAAAAATCTTTAATATCATCGAGTCCAACTGTCTAAATCACTGATAGAAAAAGGAGTGGGATAAATGCTAACACCTTAAAAAAACCGGAATAAATTACATTTAAAACCAGAGCAAAGAAAGCAGTGCAAAGCACCATAGCTGCAAATGACAACTGCTGTGAAGCCTGGCCCCTTGGAAAGAAACACTTCTCTAAATCTGAGAGACTTTGGGTGTGGAGGAAGGTCCAGGCTGAGCCAACTCAGGTGAGTTTTCTGCCGTGGAGGGACAGAAACCACTTGACAGAAAATAAAACAATCAAGCTGTTGGCAGGAGAGAAGCAGATTGTGATTGTACTGCTGTTCAGTAAAGTGCTGGAAAGAGATTTGTTTTCATTTTGACTTACTCCTAAAGGAGCCTGATTTAACACCTTCAAGAGCTCATTTTGGTGGAGTTTATGGTACCTTGATTAGCCTTGGGTTTGAGCCCAGGTATTTCCCTGCTGCCAAGTGGAGTTAATTGCAGGTGGAAGTGCTGGCAGTGAACATGAGACAGGTAGAGTGTAGAAAGGCACAGAGCAGTTGTTTTACCTCCAATGAGACAAAGGGAGTGTCCTGCACCTGCAGAGAGATCTGCTCCCCATCTATGGTGAACTTCCTGGAATACAAAGCACCTGGTGGAGAAGGAACATCGTCAGTCAGGGCTGTAACAGGGAACCAAAATGCAAAGGGAAGGCAAAACAGGACTGCAAAAATCCAGAGTCTTGAGGTTTGGGATGTGGAGCTGCCTGTCCAAAAGTGAATGGCCCTGGAGGGTTTGTGTGGCTGTTTGCTCACTAAAGTGGGGTGGTGTTTGCTGTGTGGGGACATGTTCTGAATGTACAGCCAGCCTGGGGGCTGGGAAAGGGCCACTTGGTGTTGAGTCACATGCTCAAAGTGGGCACATAAATCCCATTCAGGTTTTCAATCCATGTTAACTTTAAATATAAGTGCAACTCACTTTTTATAACCTCAAACAAAGACATCCAGGTGTGGTCTGTGAAAGCAGTGAGTGTTTCCTACTTCATTTTTCTGAATGCCTTTAAAAAAGGAAAGTGCTCCAGTTTGGGACACAGAGTGAGTGACTGTGTACAAATCCCCCAGGTGCTCTTTGGGGTTTGTGTGGTTTTAGCAGAGTTGGTTGAAGTCCCCAAAGACTGGACACTTTAAGCCTGACTTTGGTTAACCTGGAGGACACATATTCACAGTCAAGTGCCAGTTCTACCCACCTAGGCCTCATCTGGCTCTGATCTAACCACGGCTATCCTGGGCTTGAACTTTATTTTGTTACTGCAGCGTGAGTTAAGTGACAATGAAAATTTAAGTCTTGATCTTCTGAATTCTCTGTGGTTGTGACAAGGACAGCTCCAGAGGCTGATGCCATCATCCTTTTTCTTTAGAACTTCACACAAGTCACGTGGGGGTGTGAAGAGATGCTAATCCACAGCTGCTGCGTACAGCCCTTCTGTCTTGTCCCAACACAATTGTCACTGCTGCCTCCAGAACAATGTCAAACGGGGAGAAATCCATCCACTGGAGAGTGAGGAATTCAGATTAACAGGGAGCCCAGCTAGCAACAGTAATGCCCTCACTTCTGAAAATCTGCTTTGTTTCAAGGGCACAAATGATTTTATGCCAGTGGAAAAGAGTCTGAGCTCATAGAATGTTTTCAACGCAAGGAAATTTAGCGCCGAATCCAACATTATCATATTGTTTAATACTGTGAGGGAATCCAGCCCTGGTGGGATTAATTTTGTGTTTTAAACCAGCTCAGATTTGAACCTGTAAATCAGGTTTAATGGGAAGATCCTGCACCCCTGAACCAAAACCAGACCTCCCCTAATTCCCATTCCAAGACACCCTGCAGAGCAAAGGGCAGGCACTGCCAGGCACTGCCCCTGCTCTGCCCGAGGGTGCCTGGAACAAGGAGAAGCACGGCTGAGTGATCCCAAAGGCACCACCACCCACTCCTTATAGCTGCCATATCCAGCTCTCCTGCAGCACAGCCCTGGGCCTGGGAGCAGGATGAGAAAAGCCTGTGGCTCTCTGGCAGCAAGCCCTGCACAGCTCCCAGGTCCTGCTTGATGTCCAACCTCCCAGAGAAGAAGGGACAGGAAAGAAGAAGCAGAAGTGCAGCCAACCATCAGGGTTACTTGGGGTCAGCGAGGGGGAGCTGGAAGGAGGAGTTTTCTGATTGTGTTTCCTCAGATCAAAGGTGTCTTGTGCTGCTCCCTCCTTTGCTGCTCCTCCTCCTGAGCATCTCCAAAGTGAAGTTTTCTGAACCCTGCCCACCAAAACCGTGAGGTGGCAAAGGTGTGGGATGTGCAGTAGGGGTGAGCATGGAGCCATCCTACAATCCTGGCCAAATCAGAACTCGGAACAGAGTCCGAATGAAACAGTTCACATGAACACACCCTCTGGACTAAACAAGAATGAACGGTTGCTTTGCTTGTCTTAGGGAAAGAAGACTTCAATTCCAAAGCCTCCCTGGTTATAATAACCCCTGAAAAAAAGGGAATGCACAGAAAAAGCTCTGAACTGCCTTTTACACCCCTTGGAATTCCTCTGGCTTCCCTGGGGTTGCAGGGGGAGCAGCATTGGGTTTCTGTGGTTCAGCTGATGTTGTTCCTTGAGCCTGTGTTTCAGTATAGGTATGTCCCCAAGCAAACCTTTCACTCTGATCCTTTTCCATCAACTTGGGGAAAAAAAAAAACCAGCTGAAAGGATCATAAATAATGAGCCTTTGATTTATGGCTTTCAAAGCTCGAGGCTATTAACTGAAAATATGCACCTTATGGACATCTAACACCACTTGGCTCTCCTGTAACGTGCACCAGTCACCAAACAGAGTGGATTTATTTTCCAACTCTCTGCAATGCTGCTGGGGAGAGCAGAACTCACCAGTGTTGGCTTCGTAGTCCCCAATAAATCTCTTTGTGAGAAAGCGCACGACCAGGGCTGCAAAACAATGAGAAAAAGATGTGTCCTTAACCAGAGCCCAGATCCATCCTTGCACAACACATGTAACATCTTCCTGCAGGGAGGAGCCTCACACGAAACCCAGTTAATCTCCGGATTGCTCACATGTTATTCTGCAAAAGCTGCTCTCAACGCTCACAGACAAAGATCTGGGGCCAGGCTGGGATACATGATACAGAGTTTTTCACAGCTTGTGTTGGAAATGAGCCC
The DNA here is from genome assembly GCA_013396875.1 of Vireo altiloquus. Taxonomy (NCBI): domain Eukaryota; kingdom Metazoa; phylum Chordata; class Aves; order Passeriformes; family Vireonidae; genus Vireo; species Vireo altiloquus. The sequence continues at coordinate 454,150 of VZRF01002584.1, forward strand.
TCAGATTCAGGGTGGCAGCTCAGCATGGGATAGGGAGGTTGTTTCGCTGTGATTGCAGGTAAAACAATCTGGGCTTTGCTCTGAAATCATTTAGGAAAATAGTAACAAGCCAGCAGACTGCAACTAATCCAAATTTAAGCATTTTATGTCATGTAAGAAGTGAGGCTGATGGATGGAATGGTTCTTTCCAGCCTTAAAACCCCTCACAAACCCCGTTAGTGATACCTGATCACAGCCAACAAAGAAACTGCATGTGCTCTGCACACTTGGGTCATGCTGCAGCACCCTAGGCCTTCTTATTCACCTTAACCTGAGCTGTTTTATTAAACTTTTTGGTAAGAACATTTTCCTTTTTCTTGATAAAGCACTTAAACCCCATCGTGGCGCCAGTAACTTGTATTCCTGTAGTACTTTGATCTCAGCAGATTCCTAGGAACTTGCAAAAACAATTAATAGTTGAATAAAATGGCTTATTCTGCAAACAATTCTTGTCATAGATTTCGTTTCAAGCAACAATTTTTCTCACAGTGATACTGGATCACCCTTTAGCATGCTTAGATGAAATTGCCTGTGCAGCTGTCTTCAACAAACTATTTAAAAATAATATGAAGATGTGGCTGCTTCAAAGCCAAAACAATCAAACATTTTGCTGAATCCCATGGAACCACAGATGTAATAAAACTGATCTGCCCTTAAGAATTCCTGAAATCATGGACCATACATTCCAACGCTTTCTTTACCCACTTTTCTTCCCCTCTGCTCTGGAGAATAATAAAAGCACGTCTTGTACTCCGTGATTGGTAAATAAAACCTTTACAACAGGAGGATAAAAGCCACCAGTCCCACTTTTGGGGTGTGGAAATGTAGCCACACGTTAAACAATTTGCACGAGGCCAGGTAGAACCAAACAGAGACGTTTTGTGAGTACAAAACTCTCTGCTGGCTCCCGTTGGCTGCTCACACAGCGACAGCGCATCTGCCTCACAAATTATCCTGTGTCTTTAAAAAAAAAAACTTAAAAAAAAAAATTAAAAATGGAAAAGAAAAAGAGTAAATTGAATAGTTTAGCCGCAAAAAATGCCGCAGTTTTGGGTCTGTGTGGGGAGCGAAGGAGCTCGGAAGCAGAGCCGCAGGGACAAGCAGGGAGCACACCTGTGACTTACCTGTCTTGCCCACGCTGCTGCCGCCCAGCACCACCAGCTTGATGATTTTGTTGGGCGCACAGTCCAGCACGGGGTACTCGGGAATGGGCAGCAGCAGGAAGTTGGTGGAGTACTGAGACATCGTATCCTCAGGGATGAGACGCATGCCAGGAGGGATGGCTGCTCAACCCGGCTCGGGGGGGAGAAGCAGCAGCGTGGCTCCTCAGCTCCTGCCCGCCTTCCCTCGGAGCGCTCTCATCCCACCGCCGCGGCTTTCCCCAGGCACGGGAGAGCGCCCGGCCTCCTCTAGCCGATGCCTCAGCCCAGACAGCGCCTTCTGAGAGCCGAAGGGAACTTTTTGATCGGCCCCCGTGAAAGCTGACTCCGGCAGGGCGCAGCCAATCACGGCCGGCAGCGAGGCATTCCTGCAGCCGGGCACCGAGCGAGCTGCGCCCGCATCCAGCGCCGCTCGCCGCGCATCCCTCCCCGCGGCCTGCTCTGTGTGCTGGCCCTCGCTAAAAACCCCACATCTGGGGGCTTTACAGCCGCCACGGGAGCGTTTTCACCCCCCCTGCTCCGCTCTAATTCCGCTTTGAATGAGCCGGTTCTGCCTGTCCAGTTCCCTTGGCTTCTCAGTGAGCTCCAGCTCCACGCTCTGTTGTTCTCCCTGGGCTATTGTGTGTTGCCTCTCCGGACTCCTGAAGCTGATGGGACCTCGCTCTTCAGGATAACAAACGCATTTCCATCCCCCCCCCTCCGGGTTTTCAGGCAGCTGTGGGGTATTCCAAAATCCCAGCTGACACGCGAATCCTCCGGGACACATTTGATCCGCGGCTTTGTGCGTGCTGGGAGCCCTAAAGGCCCTCTGGAACGTGGGGCAGCGTTGGGGTGGGACACTGCAGGCTCTCCAAACATGGGAAAGTGAATTTAGGGCTGATGACAGGCTTAGGAAGCTGAGGAAGGACTCGGTGCCTTTCAGTGGGGCGAGCCAGCAGAGGGAATGAAGAGAGAATGGCTTCTCCAGGAAAACTGAGCAGGGTTTTTAGGACAGCTGGCGGCTGCAGGGTCTGTGGGATGACAGCCTGTAACTGAACACCGGCTACAATCAGCTCTCAGTTCTCTGGGATAACAGGGAGGGAAGAACACAGGGGTGGGAGTGACCCAGACAAAGCAAAACTGCAAATAATATGAAACAGATGTAAATTAAACTAAAAAAAAAAAAAAAAGTAGTTGGAGCACTCTTCTTTGGAAAACTTCTCGGAAGAAGCTTCTGCTCCCTGCAGGAGTGGGGGCAAGGCTGGCACATGGATTCTGTCAGGCTGTGTGGGAGACGAGGATGGGAATAAAGAGCAAAATCATCCCCCCACAGCTCATGGAGACCAGAGGATGCAGTTTTCCCACAGGCACAAGGTAGGCTTGGCTCACTCTGGAGAGGCTGCAGCCACCAAAAAGCCTCTCTGTGCCCAGCTGCTCTCACGGCCCTGCTCTGACCCACAGCACACAGCCTGAGCCCTCCCAGCAGGATCCAGAGCCAGGGGTGGGTTCCCAGGAGATGAGAAATCAGGGCAGGGCTGTGGATCTCTGCCCCTTCCCAAAGCACTGATCCCACTTTCCACACCAGCATCACAGAGGATGTGCTGAGAGTGAACTGCCCTGAGGAAAACTCAGCTTTGGGGCATGGCAGTGCGGTGAAATCAGCACAAGAATCCCAAGATTTATGGACGTGTCACTTTTCCAAGGCTCTGTTTCCCCTCTAAAAGCTCCCTGTGCAGCAGTATTTGTGCAGGGATGCTGTGCAAGCTCCCAGTGTTGTTCCTTTGACCATCCTGGCAGCTGATGGAGAGGTGGGAAAAGTATCTGGTGGCTGATGCAGCTCATGGAACTGGGAGGGAGCCGCCGGATCCTGCATCTTTTGGGATGTGGCCCCTCTGGGAATGCAAATCTTCCAGTGGCAATTTGCTTCCAGGTTTTTGCAAAACCCCAAACACTGAACAGAAAATCTTTTCCCAGAAATTTCTTTACTCTCACACAAATTTTGTAAGAAGAGGCAAAATGAGAGGAGGAATAGGAAAAAAACCTCAAAATCTTGTGGTCGGTTAATAGGGCAGCACTTTGAAATGTGCTATTGAGCTGGACAGTGATAAATTTGGGATTAGTTAGCAGCAGTAAGTCACTGTCTGCCTCTCTGAGTGCTGGAACCTTTGTTACCATTTGCTATTAAAAGCATATGTTGGTGAGTAATATAAAAACATTCATCACAAGAGTCGTCCTCCAAAACCAAACAGTCATAGATCTGTCAGCTTCCAGGTGGCCACAAGAGCTTCAGCCCAGGGGAAAAAAAAGCCAGATAAATTCAGAAAGATCATGAAGAATATTCTATACGAGCAAAGACGTTCCTGGAAGAAAAGAGGTCTGCTGGCTTGCTCCAAGAGGGAGGTACATCCAACTGAAAAAAAAAAAAAATTAAATTCATTTTGTGTCGGGGGTGATGGCTTCTTACCCAGCCTCTCACTCTTATGCCCCAGAGCTGGAGTGAAATACAGGAGATGTGGTTTTTTTCTAGTTCAGACTCAGCTGTTTATTGGTTCTTATCTATGTTACAGTCTTAGAAGTTGTGAGATCTGCTAACAAGGTAAAACAAGGTTAACAATGGTGCTTCTCTGGCTTTGCAGAGCTTTTCCAAGGGCAGTTGGTAAAATAATGATTTGCCACCTAAATTATTTTGATTTCTAACCCAATATTCTAACCTGTAAGTTCAACAGTGCAGATTTTCTCATCCAATTATAAGACTTCATCTAAACTCATGAAGAAGAAGGAAGAAGAAAGTGAAAAGAAGTATCTGGCCATCACCCTAAAACCTCCATCTTGGTACATATATATTACTATATTCTAAAACCTTAAATGTCAAATTTTTCACCCTGTGACACCACACCTTCTATTCAAACTACACACATAGGATTTTAAAATCATCACTCAATTTTGGAAGCCTGTCCCAAGGCCTCAGATCAAATGTAGTGTTTTCTTGTGGAATTCAAAATTCTCAGCTTCCAGGGTTCCAACAACTTTGGGTAACCAAATGAAGAACACAAAAGTGAGTCAGTCAGAGCCACGAAACGCTGGAGGGTGAGCTTTGGGCTGGATAAACGTGAGGCAGACAAAAAGAATGCAAACTGTGCTCAAATGATGCTGAGCTCGGATGTGGCACATGAAAATCAGAGGTCACGAGCATGGAGCAGCTGCTGCGGGAGCAGGGACAGGGAAGCTGCTTCCCATGGGCTCACAGGGATGGATCCGGTGCTGACACGGGAGAGGAGATGCGTGGGGGCAGCCATGAGGCAGCAGTGGTGGAGGAAATGCTGAACTGCTGCTTTTGGCAGCTCTGAGGGCTTCTGGTTGCTTAAATGTGAAAGCAGTTTTAGGCTGCCTGCTGGAAGCAGAGCAGTGGAGTTCGAGTTCCTTTGCTAAAATGGTTCAATCTGAATTTCTTCTGCACCAGCCCAGGCTTCTTGTGCTTCTCCCCATGGAGCTCGTTGCACTGTGTGCAGGAATCTCTGTGCAGAGAGAAGAGGTTTTAACAAAAATCAAACTGCAGCGCATTCTCCCAAAGTTTTAAATGCACTCTCAAGCTCCCCCCTCCTCTTAACTTCCGGGCTCTAATTCTGAAAGGATTCCAGTAAAATATAGAATCAAACCCAGAGGTTTTCAAACGTGGTCCTTATCTGACTTTCTAGATTGCCAGAAGACCTTTTCACCAAGTGAAGCCACGCAGGAGGATCCACACTCTCCGAGATTGAGTAACCCTTGGCATGCAGAAGAACAATTGTTTTTAAAGGAGATTTTCATTGTTTGTGCACAATAATGGACTTATATTTAGCTAAGAAACCCATGTTTTACATTCAAATTCTCTTGGAAAAACAATAGCTTAAATGAGAGGAGGAATGTTTGCAAAGCTGAGAGTGACTTTGGAAACATTTGGATGGTTCTGGAGGTTTCACTTCACCACCCCTTGGGCTGCTCATGCAAAGATCTGTGCCTTTGCATGGTGCACAGAGATTGTTATTTCCACACCAAATTTTTTACAGATTTGTTTACTGCTCCGCATTGCTTTTGGCTCTGTTTGTTAGAATATTTTCTATTTATATTGTTGTTGGCCCTTCTAGACATCTTCAGAGACGAAGCTTGCTAAAAATAAAAATATTTGCCATGACCATAGTGCCTTGTCACAGGAGGATATCAGAGTGCTTTAGAACTGGTTGTAATTATTCCTCACACGTTGTACAAAAGGAGTAAGAGGTGAGCAGAGCCACAGAGACCTTGCTAAGATCCCAGCATGCTGGAAAAATATTTCTCCTTCTGCCTTGTGGGGCTGACATTTAGTGAATGATCTTAGAAATCTTAGCAGCAGGCCTGCAAAAGGGATTTCTTCCCAAAGGAAAGCTTCTTACTTTCTAAAAAGAACAATTCAGCAAACACTTCACATTCTCAAGAAAGACCTGATAGAAGTTTTTATAAGCATCTTCTAGTTCTCAAAATAACAGGTGGTGTTTTTCACTTTAACTTCTTTTTCTCTTGTTTTTCACTGTTCCATGTTTTTCAAAACACGCTCTCTCCCTCTCAACCAATGATTGCAGAAAACGTTGTACTTTTTAACCAATCATGTAACTTTTAACAAAACACCTTATAAAAAGAGTGTTAAATTAAATAAAAAAATAACCTTCTGTTCATCTGAAATTAGAGTATTCATTTCTTCTTTTCATGAACGACAGCAACGCTGCCGAGCTCTGACAGAAATGATTTTTCCTCCAGAAGTCCTTTTATGAGCATTACATTTGCTTCTGCTACATCTTTCATGGGATCCACTGATGTTAGTGGGGCTTGGATGGGGAAACAGGGCTCTTGTGGGATCAGAAATGGGAAATGTGGCTGTGGGGAAATGCCAGAGGCTGCAGGAGGTGCTGAGGCAGAGCTCCAGGCTGGTGGCTCATGCACACATCCCTGAATTGACTCCAAGCAGGAGCACATCCATCCCTGCAGCTCTCTCTGCCCCTCTTCGGTGCAAACTTGAGGCCCAAAGGTCTCACGCTGCACTCAACCAAAATTCTTTTAACCACCCTTCTGCCCCCGGTGAGTGAATCCCTCAAAGCTGGAAAAGGCAGAAGAGGAGGAGATAAAAAAGGAGCAGAGAGGGGTGCGGTGTGCTCGAGGAACCAGCCTTTGCCTCTGTGCTCAGAATTCCACCTTGCTGAGTTTAAATGAATTAAAAGTGCATCTCTGTGCTCCGGCAGTGACCTCTGAAGATATTTGAGGACAAGACCACAATTTTAGCCTCATCATTCTACTCAGCACCAAACTGTTCTGCTCCTGAGGCCAAGGGGCAAAGGAAATGTCCTCGGACGCTGCTGCGACAGCTGTGATAAATCATTTTGATTCTATTTTGGGATGTGAGAGAGACGAACATTTAAATACATACTTCAATCCGCTCAAACACTGTACAGATTCCACTGTTCCTGCATTTCCTGTCCCTAATTTTGAAGCACTGCCATTCATGGCAACCCTCTAAGGAGCACGTGGCCCTTTTCTCTTTGGGGATATTTGGAAGGATTGGGGTTTTTTGTGTTCCTGAAGCCTGTCCCTGGGGAGCCTGGAGGAGATGACGTGGAAAGCCCAACGCGTGTACGAGAACAGCGCTGCGGGCGAGCAGCTCCGAGAGAATGGAAACATCTTGGCCTCATAAAAAAGTTTCTGCTTTGGAAATGGAATCCTCCTCCCTTCCCGCAGATATTCCCATGAGGTCGGGGCTGGAGGGTGGAAGCGGCGCTGGCACCGCTGGGATTGTGAGCAGGGAGCTTCTTGGGGCTCTCAGCGGCGCTTCCAGAAGTAGGGGATGAGGAGAGGATGGGATCCTTCCCGGCTGGACGCGGCTCTGGGAGGGGATCAGCTCCTGACCAGTATTTGGATGGTTCTGGAGGTTTCACTTCACCACTCTGGGCTGCAAAGATCATGCAGGGCCCCACATCCCGGGGCTGTCCGACATCCCGGGGCTGCCCCAAATCCCGGGGCTGTCCCACATCCCGGGGCTGTGCCTGGATCCAGGGGTCCCACAGTGTGCCACGT
>VZRF01002584.1:462492-483852 GCA_013396875.1 Vireo altiloquus
CCATTCCCGATCCCGATCCCATTCCCGATCCCTATCCCATTCCCGATCCCTATCCCGATCCCAATTCCCGATCCCGATCCCATTCTTTATCCCAATTCCCGATCCCGATCCCGATCCCAATTCCCGATCCCGATCCCCCGGACCAAGAACACATGGGAACGTTCGTTGCGGGGCGCGGGCGGCGCCTTTTCGTGTGCGCACGGGCCGGGCCGGTTTGCGGGTGCGCAGCTGGCGCTGTCAGTCGCGGCCCAAGATGGCGGCGGCCGGGGGCGGATGGAGGCGCTGGGGACGGGGNTTGCTCCCCGCGCTGAGCGGCGGGGAGGCTCCGCCCGCCGCGTCCCCGGCGCCGTGCGAGCAGCGAAAGTGGTTCAAACCCATCGCTGCGGGAGGCCCTGGTGGCTGAGGGGGGCCGGGACGGAGCGGCTGTGGCGGGGAAGGGTGAGAGGAGCGCGGGGAGCCGAGCTGAGCGCGGGTGGCAGCCTGGCCGGGGCTCGCGGGGATTTGGGATTATTATTTGGGTGAAATCCCGGTGGGAAAGGTGTCGGGAGGCTCGGCAGGAAGGCGAGCGCGGCGCTCCCGGTGGGTGTGTCAAAGGTTCTTCGGGCAGCCGGGTGCTGCCTTTCGGGCAGAAAAGGAATTATTGTCCTCCTGCTCTGCTCGTAGTCGGTTGTTGTGATAACCAAGTTCGTTTTAAAGGTTGTTCTACTCTTTTATCAAAGCTCCGCAGTGGTTCCACGTGGGTGCTTTGAACAGGGATCGTCCCTGCTGCCAGGGGGAGAGGCAGGCTGGTAATTGCGTGATTATGCAGAATTTTTAATGAAGTTAGGCTGCTGTGTAAATAGAGCCGAGCGAGTGGTTGGGCTGGCGCTGGAGCACGGCTGACTCACAGCAAAATCTTGCAGTGGAACACCAAAAGCGGTGCTCAGAGAGCTCCTGTGAGGAGTTTCCTCGCTCTGGGCTCTCAGAGAGGCTGAATTCCTCCCATCCAGCCGAGGATCGGGCTGGGGTTACCTGCTTTGAGCAGTTTGCTTTTCAAAGTCCCACATTTTCACTGCTCCACGGGCAATTTTCCACCTCTTTTCTGCAATCCCAGCAGGGACTCTTGCAGCCCAGCTGGCTGGCTCTGTTTTCACCTGTGTGTAAAAGGAGTAGGATTTTCCTATTTCTTTCCCATGCCGGTGCTGACTCCCAGTTTAACTCCAGGCCCAGCCTAGCTGAGCCCAGCCCAAGCTGGGTGTTTGCAGTTTCACAGGAACACCTCCAACACAACATTCATCTTTCCAAATCCCTCACCATGGACACCTCACTGGAAATCTTTGGGAGAAGCTTTCCCAGGACTTTATCCTTCCCTAATCTCACTAAATGGAGGGTTTTTTTTCTCAACATAATTTGTAATTTTGAATTACCCATCACAGGCACAGGTGAGATTAAGGCTGTGAGAGGTGAGTCATGACTTTGCTGTGCAGTTGAGTGATTGACTCAATCCGTGGAGTATTTTGGATGCATTCCTGAGATCAGCTGACTGAGCCTCAGACTGAGAGGGCACATGGAAGGCAGAACATTTCCCTGTGCAGCCAAACCTGAGCACATTCCAGTGGGATTTGTTTCCAGAGACTCTGGCTAAACCTCCCCAGCCTTGCATTCATTTTTGCTCTTGTGCTTGCCTGGATTTTGGTTGGCATGGTGGCTTGGTAAATTCTTGTTCCTCTCACTTCCCCTCCTGAAATATTCAGGCTTCAAACTCAGACTTTTACAGCTCTAGGGAAGCAGATTCTCCTCGTTGTGTTTCAAGAGGAAAATTTGCTCTTTCAGTTCTGTGCAGGGATTGTAGAGCAGTGCTGGTAGCACTAAATAATTGCATGAAGTTGGCTTCCAAATTTCTTAATTAGTCGTTTAATCAAATGCTGTGGAATCTGTCAGCATCAGTGGTTTAGGTGCATGTGTAGCTTGGCTAAATTTACTGTTAATATTAACATTTTTTCCTTCAACCAGCCCAGGAAATTAAGGTCTGGGTCGTGTATTTTAAACTGGATCAGTTTATTTGCATGTCCAGCGAGTAAAAATCCTGTTTGCTTTGTCATAAAGGAGTAAGAAAAACCTGAGCCTTCTTTATAAAAACATTGAAATCCATGAACAAAGTCCCTTTGGGAGCTGCTTGCTTCAGGATTATGCTAATCTGTAGTGATTGTGCAGGACTTTAGATATTTTTCTTAGTAAAATATGCATTTTTTACCAGCATTTCTAGTCATCATCTGTTCTCCAGGCTGGAAAAGTGCAACCCAGGTTTGTGACGTTGTCAGACCCCTCAGCATCACAGGGCCTGGTGCTCTTTACTTTGCTTCTCAGACACTCCATTCCTCCCCAGTACCTCTTTAAAACTTCAATTCAGAGCCTGAACTCATTAGCAGCCAGTAATGATGTTTAACTTGAATCACCTCCCCCTCCCTGAAACAACTTCCCCATGTCCCAGTGCGGCTCAGCCCTGCTGTGCCTCGGGGTGGTGGCATTTCCTCGGTGTGAGCTCCAACCCTTCTCCAGGATTTCACAACCCTCGTGTGGCAGGCACTGGGAGCTGGGAGGGGAGCAGAGCTTCATTTGGGTGTGATTCATTGCTTGGGGAGGCTGCAGACACCACGTGGAAAACCCAGCTCTGCTTCTCTGCCAGCAGTTTTGTGTCCCAGCCCTTACCTTCACCTCTGTGGGTTTTTCCTTCTGTTTGCAAGCAGCTGCAGAATTGAGGGAAATGGAAGCAGAGAGCATTGCTGAGGCTTTTTGCATCAAAAAAAACCCACAGTTGCTGTTTCAGCAGTGTTTAAAGGGAGATCTGTGGTTCTGGGTGGTCGTGGGCAGGTGGGAATCCTCTCTTGGTTGAGGAGAGAGCGAGGAGGGCAGAATTCCATGGGTCTGGCTGCATCCTCTGAGCCAGGATGTGTTTTCTGTGCTCTGAGACAGTTGTGGAACTGAGTTTTTGAGTCAGAACTTGGGGGTTTTGTTGAATTGACAGAACTTTTGGAGAAGAAGACCAGAACTTGAGGCTGGAGCGTGGTGCAAAGCACAGGGCTGAGCTTTTCCTCTCTGGCAGCTTGGGAGAAGTCTGTAGTAAGCTGTGAGCAGAATATTATTTCTTGTAGGCAATTAGAGCCACTTCCTCTAGATTCATCTCTAATTATTTGTTAAACCAGTAGGACATGCCTGAAGAACTCCAATCCAGGTTACAAATTGGGGGTAGCCTTATATACTCTGAATCAGGGTATAATTACTGACTTCAGTGCTGGAGGGGAGGTGGCTGCAGCATTTTTAACTCCCACATTTCCATTTACCACCTGAATAATTTACACTGGGCAGCTGTGGTGTCCCTGGTGTGTAATGTCACCTGTAGCTGTAGGACTTTGGTTGAACTTTATCAGAGAATTAACATTTACAGCATTTCTTTTTATCACTGGAAGAAAGGAGGGTAGAAGTAGAGCTGGCTAAGCAGATTTCTGTCTCCAGCAGTGCTCTGCTTCTTGACTGACTTGCAAAATAATTCATCTTTACACTTAAAACCCAGCCTGAGAATAACTGAGAATAATTGTTTTAGGAGAGGAAAAAATACATAACACTTGGAAAAAGAGGGAGGAGGTCGCTTCAAGGTTTTCCCACTGTTTGTACTCTGGTTTAATGCTTGTGTGATGGGTGTTTATTGCTGCCTTCTCCAGGTTTGGGGCTGGAAGCAAAGCCAGTCTGGACCACACAGGTTCCCTTGGAACGAGCTTTGGGATTTTACAGGAGTGCTGAACACCTAAATGAGCTTTCCTGCTGTTCTGGTGTCTGCTTTGATTGTCTATCAACTCTTAAAATTTCATGCTTTTAATTGTCCTCAGGAAAATGAGAGCTTGTGGGAGATCCCAGCTGTGTTGTGCCGTGGAATTGGGGAAACTGTGCACTCCATGGTTCATTTATTCCAAGTAGACTTTGATTATATTAGAGGACTTCAGAGCTGCTGCAATTTAAAACTGAAGTGTCAATACCTGGGGAAAGATGCTAAAAACCGAGATTGTAGCTTGTTCAAGAGGTGCTCTATATTACTGAATCTCTCTTGTTTGATTCTTTAATCAGGATTTAGAGCAAATGCTTTTATTGCCTTGGATTCATCTGTGTTTACATGCACATCACTGTCTTGGTGCTATTAACAGAGAAATGGCTTTCAGTGCTTGCTCCAGCAGATGTTACTTTAGAGGATTCCTACACTTGCTGCCAAAATAAAGGGCAGCTCTGTAGATCATTATGGTTTGTTTCTGTGTTGTATTTTATATTTTCAGCTCCTTTTATAGTGGGTACTTAAAGCAGGCTTGTAAAACAGATGGGGATCAACTTTGTTGTGAAAGGGCAGGAGGGAATGGTTTTAAACTAAAAGTTGATTGATTTAGGCTAGAAAGGAAGGAATTTTTTTCCATTAGGGGTGGGCAGGCCCTGGCACAGGGTGCCCAGAGCAGCTGTGGCTGCCCCTGGATCCCTGGCAGTGCCCAAGGCCAGGCTGGACACTGGGGCTTGGAGCAGCCTGGGAGGGTTGGAGGTGTCCTGCCCATGGCAGGGGTGGCACTGGATGAGCTCTAAGATCACTTCCAACCCAACCTATTCCATGATTTATCTACTTAACCTCTCATGCACTGAGTTGTGAATTTATTTCCCCATTCAGACCCATTGATTGGCTCCATAGCTGAATTTTACTGCTGTGCCTGTGTAATGTCTGAAGTTACAACCTATTTATAAATGAAATATAAACCTGTTTATAAATCAGTAGCGTTTGGCTTTGCCTTCCCTCAGCATCCACTTCCTCACTTCCCCCAGCATTGTCCCTGCACCTTTTGATGTGTGAGGCTCCTGATAAAATCTTGCTGCCAGCTCACAAAAGAACAATGCTGGTAAACACTGGGCCTTGCACAGCTGGGATCTGTTTGTGTTTGTTCTTTTAGAGAGCTGCAGAATCTCTGAGAGCTGTGCTGGCAAAGCTTCCCCTCTTATGTGTGTTACTGGGTCATTGGGAGAGGCCCAAGGTCAGGAGACATCTTGGGGGTGGAGAAATCAGGTGGATGAACTGGGAATGGTGGTGATGTGGGAGGAGGTGGCTGAGGAGGCTTGGATGAACTGGGAATGGTGGTGATGTGGGAGGAGGTGGCTGAGGAGGCTTGGATGAACTGGGAATGGTGGTGATGTGGGAGGAGGTGGCTGAGGAGGCTTGGATGAACTGGGAATGGTGGTGATGTGGGAGGAGGTGGCTGAGGAGGCTTGGATGAACTGGGAATGGTGGTGATGTGGGAGGAGGTGGCTGAGGAGGCTTGGATGAACTGGGAATGGTGGTGATGTGGGAGGAGGTGGCTGAGGAGGCTTGGATGAACTGGGAATGGTGGTGATGTGGGAGGAGGTGGCTGAGGAGGCTTGGATGAACTGGGAATGGTGGTGATGTGGGAGGAGGTGGCTGAGGAGGCTTGGATGAACTGGGAATGGTGGTGATGTGGGAGGAGGTGGCTGAGGAGGCTTGGATGAACTGGGAATGGTGGTGATGTGGGAGGAGGTGGCTGAGGAGGCTTGGATGAACTGGGAATGGTGGTGATGTGGGAGGAGGTGGCTGAGGAGGCTTGGATGAACTGGGAATGGTGGTGATGTGGGAGGAGGTGGCTGAGGAGGCTTAGATGAACTGGGAATGGTGGTGATGTGGGAGGAGGTGGCTGAGGAGGCTTGGATGAACTGGGAATGGTGGTGATGTGGGAGGCTGTGGCTGTGAGGAGGCTTGGATGAACTGGGAATGGTGGTGATGTGGGAGGCTGTGGCTGTGAGGAGTCTTGGATGAACTGGGAATGGTGGTGATGTGGGAGGAGGTGGCTGAGGAGGCTTGGATGAACTGGGATGAACTGGGAATGGTGGTGATGTGGGAGGCTGTGGCTGAGGAGGCTTGGATGAACTGGGAATGGTGGTGATGTGGGAGGCAGTGGCTGTGAGGAGTCTTGGATGAACTGGGAATGGTGGTGATGTGGGAGGAGGTGGCTGAGGAGGCTTGGATGAACTGGGTTGAACTGGGAATGGTGGTGATGTGGGAGGCAGTGGCTGAGGAGGCTTGGATGAACTGGGATGAACTGGGAATGGTGGTGATGTGGGAGGCAGTGGCTGAGGAGTGGAATGAGCTGCTGACAAAGGTCAGTGCTAAGCAGTGGTTCTGTTTTTCCTACCCTTTCTCCAGCATCCTTTCCACGTGTTCTTTTCACCAGCTTTGCTACCTAATTTAAGAGCATGAAACGAGAAGGTTTCACAAGTGTGTGTGCCCTGCTCTGCCTTTGGGAGGTGTGGATCCTGTGGGCCTGGCAGGACCAGCTCCTCATGGAATAAACATGTGCTTGGAAGAGTTTACACAGCACCCTGCATTCATTTAGTATAAACCACTGCAATTAAGGCTTCATAGGAGTACATTTCTTTCGAAATGCAGCACTTTGGAGTTCCTCTGTCTGACATGGCAGCAGTCAGGGTGAGCTTCCCTCCCTCCTGGAAATGGGCACAACCTTTCCAGGAGGAAGTTTCAGTGGCATTTGGCAGCCTTGGAAAGTCTGTGACCTGCTCCTTTCAAGATTATCAGTTTGTTTGGAGTGCTTATGCAGGCAAAGTGCTGCAATCCAAGGCTCAATTTACAGTAATTTGTTATGCCTGGAACGCCAGCCTTCCTGGATACATGAAAAGAGATCCTTTCAAACCCCGAGCTGACAACTCTTTTTATCTGACTTCAGTGCTCCACAGCCAAGGAGTTTTAAAGGAAGGGGAAAGCAACATCTAATCTGTGTTTAGAAAACCATGACAGTGTGTTCTATAAACTTGTAGCAATACAACCCCAATCTGCTCCATTTCCACTTCCCCCCAGGGTGATTTTAATAGTCCTGAAGCTGGAACTATTATCTCAGCAAATACAGCAAGTACAGGCAGACTTCTACATCAGCTCATGCAGATTTCTTTCCTGAAAGGTTTTAAGTAGCTCTGGCTTGGCCTACTTGTTCTTTTCTTTTTTTTTTTTCCCCTTTTTGTTTTGATTTGTTTTGACACTCTTAAAACAACTCCTCAGCAGTGGGTTTGAGCAGCTCCTCTAATCTGGAGTGCTGAGTCCCTTTGGAACCTTTCTGCACAACCTGCAAGCTGCTTCCCAGCTTTTTTAAAGTGCTAAATCTTCTCCTACTCTCGTTTGTTAAAAGGAAAGAGTCAAATGAATAATTAGAGAGCAAGACTTGTGCACCAGGCATGTTCTGGACACCGAAATCCTTTAGGTATTTCTCCCTTTTTATGCTTTTCTTTAAGAGAAATGTCTTTTGCAGGCAGGTGCTCAGTGGGAAGCTGCTGGTTCCAGTCCAGGAGTTAGGATGGTGTGGAGTCCAAGCCAGAATATCCTCAGGGAATTTATTTCATCAGGCTTTTACTCCGGTGATGCTGCACATCTCTGGGTGTGCATCCAGCTGCAGTGAAAGGTTAGAGACACCCTGAGTTACGAGGCTTTAATTCCTTCATTTAATCTGAATTAGATTCGTTGCAAAGAGAGGACAAATGCAGAAAAATCGAGGAATGTGGAAATTAATATGAGCTACAAAAATAGGAATTACCCTTAAAGAAAGGCTGAATCTTCCCAATTTTCATGGGGTGTGTGGTGAGGGCTTTAAATTAACTGCTTGTTAAAAGTGAGCTAATGGAATTAATTAGTCTTGAATGTGTTTTAGACAGGCCTAAAGCAGCTGAAGGGTGTAGGCAAGCATAGTGAACTACAGTTTCAACAGAATCCAATAACAGAAATTTTTCTGCAATTTTGGGAGATACATCCAGATTTTAAGAGTTCTCTTCTGACAATCTGCCACTGTCCACAAATGAACTGTAAATGGAACATCTCTTGGGGTGTATATATATATATCTATATCTATATATCTGTGTCCATCTAAAGTGGTGGAGTGCCCCAAAATAAGCACAGCAAACTTTAAAAAAAAAAAAAAAGACTTCTTATAGATTTTGGCAGGATCAGAATTGAAAAAAGACCAGACTGTGAGTTTGTATTTTTGAGAAGATGAGGACTGTTGTAGTTAATTCCCTTGTACTTTAGCAGCTGCTTCATCCCTGTTTAAAAAAAATAAATTAAACCCTCATGAAGCATTTGTTTGACAAGTGTTTCTAAATTTCTGTGTCTGTCAATGACACCAAAGAAATCTTGAGTATTTGTTGTCATTCTCTTGAGCTGGTGATGATAATGGAATGGTTCTAAACCCAGGGGTTGTTCCAAACCTGTGTAATTGGAGCCCCTCAGAGCTTGTCAGGGGTAAATCCCATGAACTCCCAGGGCATTAGGATCTCCCCACTCGTGACTCTTTCCCTGCTTTGTGGGTTTTTCCCTCATTTTCCAGCTCCAGTGGCTCTGTGCTCACTGTTTGCTGAGCAGCAGCACAGCATTGACCTGATTATTTTGACAAGAGCTCAGGATAACAGAGAGGATCCTGACCCTGAATTGTGCTAATTTTGGTCCTTTTCTTTTCCCTGGAGCTGCAGCAGCAGCTGCTCCATGCTCAGAAGGTCTCCTCACACCCTTCTTTCTCCCTCCCCACGTGTGCAGAGTTACCTCCAAAGCAGCAGAAAGCAGAATTTTGGGAATGGAAATGTGAATTCTATCCAAGTGGGAAAATGTTAGTTCAGGGTAAAAAATTGGGTGGTGTGTAATAAGAGTCCACTAAATCTCAGCCAGGCTTTGTGGTGGATCAGGATTTCACTGGAACTTTGTAAAACTCATATTGCTGAAAAGGGAAAATGTTGTTAAGTTGAAGCAGGAACCATGAGGATGGTGGAAATGTGGAATTCTCAGCTGACAGCAGCTCCTGGTCTGAGCTGTGTGGTTGTTATTAATCACTCCCAGCTTTTATTCATGCACAGCATCACAAAAAACTCTTCAACTCAGAGGCTTGTTCTGATTTCTGCCATAAAGCTCCTCAACAGAATGCAGAGAGAACCTCTTTAATTCCTGTTGGATAAGTGAATGCAGCCTGTGAACCTTTTGTCTGTAAGAATAATTACAAATCCAATAAATTTAAGGTCATCAAGTACTGAAGCCCCTGGAAACTTGATACATTTCCAGTTCCTGCAATCACTTACATCCAGGTTATGCAAAATACTAATTTTATTTGGAGGAATCAGATTTTTTTTTATATAAAAAGAGCCAATGGTGCCTAATTGTCCTCCTGTGTGATCTCCTTTTGGTGCTGCAGTGAGTTACCACTGGCTAAGAAACAGAAGTCTGCTACTATTTATTCCACTTGCTTGGTGCATTGAACTGGAAATAAATCTTGAAGACTTCTCTACTGAGCAGAAATCACTCAGAGCTTACAAGGTGGAAGAGTTGATAGATTTCTCTTCTGGTTTTGATGGGTTATTCAGTTAAAATTTCAGGAATACTGTGGGATCACAGCCTCAGGACAGCTTGGTTAGACAACTCCCTCAGGTAAAGGGGTTTGAAAATGCTTTTTTTCCACATCCCTTTTTCCTTTAGAAAATACAACAAAATTTGCCTTGGATGTTAAATATTAGTTTATCCCAATACTGTTTTTTCTGTATCTGAGCATGGGATAAAACCCCAAAATCATTTAGGTTGGAAAAGGCCTCCAGGATCATGGAGCCCAACCTGACAAGCCCCACGTGGTCACCAGCCCAGAGCCCTGAGTGCCACATCCAGTCTTTTCCTAAACTTTTAAATCAAGATATTGGTGTTTTGTCACTCACTGTGTTGGTATGAAAAAATGAGGAAAACTTGAATATTAACAGTTCCCTATGCTGTTGTTTGATACTTGAAAATTTGGTATATTCGATTTTTTAAGGGTGTTTTTTTGGTTTTTTAATTAGCACGAATATCCTTGGATAGACACTTCTTTTAATTAGCTGATATGCATAAAATAAATTTACTGCAGCCATGACAGGAAATATTTCATTGTTGTGTTTTGGGGGTTTTCTCAGCCCTTTTTAGCTATGTGTATTCCTGCTGAGGTGGTGATAGTTGAGATGAGCCAGGTAGTTTTTCATTTTCCTGTTTGGTTGATAATTCCAGCCAGTTCTGAGTGGGGGTGTGAGCAGGAAAAGGGAGCTCTGAGACAACACTTGAAATCCCAGGAATTTCCAGAAAATTGAAAATCCTGCTTGCAAGTGCTGCAACTTCCTTTGTCACCTCCCCCACCAATAGGAAGTGCTAAATTCCCATCTCATTATGTAAGTAAATCAATATTACCACAGAGTGAAATTAGGGGGGAGTTTTCCTCCTTGGGTGAT
Source organism: Vireo altiloquus (assembly GCA_013396875.1). NCBI lineage: Eukaryota > Metazoa > Chordata > Aves > Passeriformes > Vireonidae > Vireo > Vireo altiloquus. Next base: position 472,795 of record VZRF01002584.1, read on the forward strand.
TGTGTGCAGTATAAATTTGGGTTTATTCCTGCTCACAGCACTGAGTTTGATGCTCCTGAAGCAGAGCAGCATAACAGTTCCTTGAGAGCATTTCCTTGGACCTTGTAGAAGTCAAGGATGTACTCCTGGGGTTGTTCAAATTTGTATTTATTTGCCTTGTGCTAGCAGTGAGAAGTCTGTTCTAATCTGCTTTAATCTTTCCATTCAGCTGTATTTTAGTTTTTAATGTTTGCTTAGCTGTTCTGTGCCAAGCAAACTCAATTGCTGTGGATGGAGGATTTTTTTTCGTGGCATTTCTTGTTGCTCCCACAATATGTGACATAGCAAAACCATATTGATTTTCTTATGCTTTTAAATGCTCAAAGTACCACAAGATGCAGATTTGGCTGTGGCACCCCAAAAGAGATGCATTTCTTAATTCCCCAAATAATAATATGAATTCCCATGGATACTTACCACTTGGGTTAGATTTTTAATTCTAGATAATTAGAATTACAATAGATTTTCTTGTTTGCAGAATGCTGAAGCGTGGATTGTTTCTTGTGAGCAAATATTCCTGTGAGCTGTGGCACATGGGAAAACCTTTTAGCTGGGCTGGGAAGAGGTGTGGAACACAAGAGAGCAGCAGGACGTGGCTCAGGCTGGACCAGATTTCATCTGCACTGGGTTAATTGGCTAATTGCTAATTGAGTTGCAGAGATCCCTGATTGGGAGGAGCTGAACTTTGAACTTGGACCTTACCCCAAAATGTGACCTCACCATAAAGTGAATTTTTCCTCCTTGTTGCCTTGTTTAGTGCAGTTCTCCTGGACATTGACTCCGTGGTGAATCATCTGTGCTTCTACAAGGGAGTTATTTTTCCATGGAATGCTAAGCATTGCATTTCCTGGAGCTTCTTTGGTATTTAATTTGAAACTTTGCATCTTCAGAACTATTTTATGATTAATCCGTGATTTTTTTTTTTTATTCCTCCCAGAATTACTTTAAGTCCTGTTTTGGGGTTTTTATGATTTTATGAATTTAAAATGTTTTCTGGCTAGGAAGTTTAGAATCAGCTCAGAATTCCAGAATGGTTTGGATTGAAAGGGACCTTAAAGCTCCTCCCAATCCATGGCAGGGACAACTTCCACTATCCCAGGTTGTTCCCACCTGGCCTTGAACACTTCCAGGGATGAGGCATCTCTGACTAATACATGAAATATCATTTAATTTATTAAGGAAAGCTTATTTTTTAATCTGCCTCTGCACTTAATTTACCCACATTTATGAAGTTTGAGCAATAAATGCAAGGAAATACTTGGAAAAAATTCACCTGTGACCTGTCAGGTTAAATGGAGAGGTATAAGTGGGATACAAGGTGGTGGCTTGGTTGACAATCCTGATTTATGGTAGGTTATTAAAATCTTTATAGCATATTTTTCTTCAAAAATACAATTCTTATGGTTTTATTTCTTTGTTCAGGTATTTATTCCACGTGTTGCTTTTTGGGTTGTCAGGTTTCCTTGGTCCTGGGAGGTTTGGTCCTTCCTTTAATGGGCTTTTCTCTGATGTTTCCCTTAATAATATTGGAGATCATGGGAGGAAAACTGCAGAGAAATTGAAACTGAACTTCCCAAACTCGGAGGATTTACAGATCCTCCTCTCCCAATCTCCAAACATGCAGCATTGTAAGAGCAAAACAACCTCAGCAGGAGCCACTTCTGATTTCCAGGCTGAAAATTCTGAAATTTTCACCTCTTGTGCATTTCTGTGGAATTTTGATGATCATCTCCTATTACCCAAATCATTCCCAAAGCCAGATCAGAGCAGTGGAAGTGAAGAGCTGAGGTAGCCCTTGGAGAGATGTCAGCAAATCCTCCTTGCTCGTGGTTCTCCTTTTATTTAGGTTTGATTTGGGTTTTTTGGGGGGGAGATAGGAGTGGGAAAAAGAGCTCCTTGGAAGCAGGGAAACAAATGAAAGGAGCTGCCTGAGCTGGCATTGAGGCCTCAAAAATGTTGTGTGTGATCACTGCTTGAGCAGAGCTGTGCTTGTAAATCTGTCAGCACCCTGGGAGTGTTTTGCGGGGTTTGTAGTAGCAACTTCTGAGCCTGCTTCGTTTTATCTGGTTTGAGAAATGCACCTCACTGTAAATCCCATGAGGGACATCCAACTAGAGCTGTTAAACCAGATTATTTCTTGGTTTCTCTCCTGGTTTTTTTAGAGATTTTTTTGTTGTTTCTCTGTTAAAGATAACCTGGATGGAACTATCCTTGCAGTCTGTGCTTGTGATGAGATGATGATTAAAATGTTTGCTCAGAGATTATAAAGCATTGGTAGCTTCAGGGGAATAAATTAATTGAGTTTTGCTGGGCTGTGATTTTTAGTTTAATGCTTTTCTGAGGTGTCTGAAGGTGGTTCACCTGTGCAGAAGGATTTCTGCTTGGACAAGGATGGAGTGACTTTGAGATTTAAAACAATTAGGAATCCAAAGTGTTTGGATTGTGCATCAAATGAGCTCAGGATTGTTGGAGCATCAGCAAGAAACATTGAAGAACGGGAGGGAGAGGAATGAGGGAAGACACCAAATCCCAAGATATTCCCATCCATAGGGTGTTGGTGGTTTGAAAACAGAAAGAGATGCATGAACCACTTGGAATCTGAAGTGGACCAAGTTAAAATTCCAAATAAAACATTGGAATGCTTTAGCTGTTGCTTTATGTGGTGTTTATCAGTTGTATCTAAAACAGCAAATTCCATCCTCATTGTACTGCTGGAAACTCAAGGACTTGTTAAAGTGCACTGTGAGCTTAATAATCACCCTGAAATTAAAGGGAGCAAAGCCAAAGCACTTTGAGGTGATCTGAGACCATGAGAAAACTCTTATTTCCATTCTTTTGGGGGTTTGTAATCATGCCTCATCCGTCTGTAGTATTTTGCAAAATAAAGGTAGAAAAAGGATAAATTTATTTTTACAGTGCATTCTTGACTAAATGAAGTTGCTGTTTCTAGGTCACTGTGACTAAGCTGGTGTTTTACCTGAGAACAGTTGTGTTAATTTTCAAATAAACTCAAATATAGAAAACCTTTCTGTTGGATCAGATAACTGTAATTCTGATGGAGTTGAGATTTTAAATGAAACCTTTATGATAATACATTTATGATACATTATACTTCATGATAGTACATTTGTGATAATTAAGCATCATATTAATTTAATTCTGAAGAGCAGAAGGTTCTGTTCAGAACAGGAGCAAACACAAGGTGCTGATTTTCGATGGAAGTAAATTATTTCCAAAATCTTTGGGGTTTTAAAAGAAATCTGTATTTTCTCTAACATAAACATCATTTTTTTTTGCAGGGCGCCAATGCCTCTGCTTTGGAGAAAGAGATTGGTCCTGAGCAGTTCCCTGTGAATGAGCATTATTTTGGCTTGGTCAATGTAAGTGAATTTTCTATGCTGGTTTTTTAATTCATATCCTAATTTGGAGCTTGATAGGATTCCCTGAGAACTTGAGAGATGAGCACTTAGAGTGGGGCTGAGCACAGACACCACATCCTGCAGGGTGGTTATTAACCAAGCTGTAATTTCATCTGAAACACAGAAAAATAAGTGTATTTCTTGTAAAGTCTGTGAGAGAACCCTTCCTACTAATTCTAAGGTTGTAACATTTAGCTGGAAGTGAGAGCTAATAAAGTGTGTCTGTTGTTCATACACTGTTCCAGAGAAGGTTTTACACTCATGCTGCAGTGCAGGGGAGGTTTTCAAATGAAAATGTGTTCCTTTTCTAAAAACACTCCTCTCGTGGGAGGAGTGGAAGTTTTTTATGCAGGAGATGAATGACATGAACTGTATAATAATTCTTTCGTGTAGTAATACTCCTTTTGGATTTTTGGCAACCAGGTGTAGCCATGAACCCTCCAAAAAAGCTGCATTTTTGCATCTGGCAGTTTGTGTGGCTCTGGGCTGGAGGAGCTGTGGGGCAGCAGAGTGACCAACCTGCATTAATTGTGCAGGGAGGATGTTGATTCTGAGTCAGTTCAGAGAATCAGTGGTCTTGTGGCATCCTATTGATGATGGGAAAATGCAATTTTGGCACCACTCACTAAACCCAGAATTATTTCTGTGTGCTGCTCATCAAGGTTGTGTTGAAAACTGGGAGATGCTCCATCTCTTCACACACCAAGTAAGGCCAACTAAGTGGTATTTAATGAGCTCATTAGAGACTCATTTAATTGACTTTGTGTGTGTTTCTAGCTGTTGATATTTCAGACACCCAGGATTCTGTTCCTTGAGCAGGGTGTTGATGACCATTCCAAAGCTGCCGAGGTTTGCCCCATAATGACAAAAATGGAAAGCATCTCCAGTTGTAACAGAAATAGCAGAGCACTGAATGGTGTGAAGAAGAAAAACAGCATCCTAAAAATAACCAGAATTATTAGAACCACATCCATTCTCTGTTCTGAAGGGCAAAACATGACTAACACTGTTGTGCTTCATTTCTTGAGGGTGGTTGTTTTCACGCCGTTGTTCTGCTGAGCTTTTTCCAAAGTTATTTCTGGTTCTTTCATGATTTTGGAATTAATTGGAGCATTTTAAAGAGGACAATTTCATGGCTTCGGTGTCAGTGCTGTTAAATGTGTGGTTGCACTGCAGACAGAATCAGGTGTTGAACTTGTGGGCGATGGAGGCCAAAACTTTGGGGTAAATAGCTATTTAATTTTTGGATCAGTGAGCTAAACCAACCTGACTTTTCAACTGTGTCTAAAGCCACTGCAGAATAGGTGGGAGAAGGGATTTTAACCCTGTTAAAATAGTTTATATGTATTTAACTACTGTTAAAATAGTTTATATGTATTATAGCACAAGAGGGATGGGACAATGGTGTCATTCCAGAATTTCATCTCACTCTCCATTTTAAGAAGCTCCTATCTTCAAATAAGCCTTCAAACATAGGATGCCTATTTTGTGTTGTGTGCAGATTTATTTAGCATGATGCTTCTTTGTTTTTCTAGGTCACTAACAAGCATGTGAGTGATTCTCTCTCCTAATTCATGTGTTTGTTTAGCTTCCATATTTATTTTCCTCGTGTCAATAAGTTTTAACTGTTGTTCCCTGATGTTTGCATATGGTATAAATCAGTGTTACTGTAGCTGTAATCTGGGACCTTTTGAGCTGTGTGAATTAAGATGTTCATTTGCTGTTTCAGTCAAAGTGATTATTAGCTTGAAACACCAAATTTGGGTGAGCAGTGACCATGTCTCTGAGCACCTCTTTAAAAACGTCTCTGTTCTCTAGGCAGATTTTTATGCCTTTTTGGTTTATTTAAAATACGTTGCCCTTGGGGTGCAGAACCTCATTACCACGATATCTGGGGACTGGCAAAGGTAGAATTTGTTTCCCTTTTTTGAAGCAGCAGCACAATAAAATGCAGAGCTCTGAGCCTGTGGTGTGGTGTTGTGGGTGATAAGCTGATATCCTGATGTCCCTCCTTGTTCAGCCATGGGGAGCTGCCTCTGCAAGGCCTTATCTCTGCCCTGCCACTGCCCTCAGCCAGGCCAGATGCAAACCAGCTGCTCTGTGCATTGCCCTGCATGGTGTGCTGCTCATAATGAGCAGGAAATACTGATTTTATGATGAATTTCTATTATGTTTTGCCAGTGGGATTGGCTCTGTTGGTCAGAGCTGATCATGCCAAGGCTGTTCATGAAAGAGTTGGGCTCAGTGATCCTCGGGGGTCCCTTCCAACTCAAAATATTCTGTGATATAAATATATATTTTATTTATTTGTTTAGTGTCCTTGGTACCTCTCCCCTCTCGGGATGAATAGTGTTGTGTCTCCAGAAGTTGTGATTCTTTGATGAGCCCTTAATTGCTTTTTCCATGGATTCCCTGTGACTGTTGCCTCCTCTCCCTTCCCTCCCCATTCCAACCAGTATTCCCCAGTAAATGAGCTCTGCCAGGTGACTCCTCCACTTTCACTGTGTGACATTCTTCATGAACAACCTCTTCCTGTCGTTCCTTTTTTGCCAGCCCTAATCCAAACAAACCCCTTTTGTTTTCCTTCTGTTCTGTTTTTTTTTTGACCAGTTCGGCAATACCTGCTACTGCAACTCAGTCTTACAGGCACTTTATTTTTGTCGACCATTTCGGGAAAAAGTTTTGGCATACAAGGTGCAACCTCGAAAGAAGGAAAGCCTCCTGACCTGCCTCTCTGATCTCTTCAACAGTATTGCCACACAAAAGAAGAAGGTGGGAGTCATCCCACCCAAGAAATTTATTTCCCGCTTGAGGAAAGAAAATGGTAAATGAAGAAATGATTTTTTTTTTAAGCGTGTAAAATGTTAAATTCGGGCTTCTTTTGGAGTTTAAATTGTTAGGTTTTTATAGATTTCTTGAAGATTTTTGTGGTGGGAAGTTTGCCACCTCTGTGCTTGTCCTGTGAGTTTGTCCTTTGTGTTTCTGGCCTTGCACACGTCCAGATATTCCACACTGGCATGGTGTTCCCTAGAGGAACAAGTCAGCACACTGCAGGTCATTGCTCCAGGCTGTCACAGCAGACCCAGCCACTCACAGCCTGTTTCTTGCATTTGTGGTAGGGTAAATTCCTTAGGATCAGAACCTGTGCTTATTTCCCAGAGCTGTTAGGTGAGGAAAAGTTCTGGCTATTGATTTATCCTCTCTGCTTGAACTTGAAAAGGTAACAAACTTCCAGTAGCGGATTTTTGTCCCTTGATGCTGGACTTAATGAACTAGTGGCCCAAGGCAACACATGTGAATTTCTTTATTTTTTTCCCTCTCCAAAGAAAAGAAGAAAAAAAAGACAAAAACCCCCAAACCAATTGTGGTCTTCTTCAGTTCTGAGAAATGCCCAAACTAAGTTTCCTTCATGGTATTTTTCAGGTGTTTGTTTCTTTCAACCTGAGGATGACCATTGAGAAAACAAAGTGCAATTCTTCCCAAACTCATTGGTGTAGCAAGGGAGAGGAGGGAAGAAAAAAAACCACAGTGACCTGGTGTTGGGGATTGTCTGTGATGCCTTAAATGGCTACCTGGAAACTGAGACTAGACAGAAATAAAGGAGGGATTGATTGGAAAGGCCTTCAGAGGTCACACTCTGGGCTCCAGAGGCTCCTGCCTCAGTGCATCCCAACATGGACAATGACAGCTCCCGAGTTCTTCCCACTTTGATATCAGCATCAATTGCCCAAGCAGAAGCCAGGCAAGGATGGAATTTGCCCAAGCTTGCCCCCCTCTCCCCAAGATGAAGGTTTGCAGTTGTTGGGCCCAGGAGGGTCTGGGTGTCCTTGGAGAGCGAGCTGGAGAGGCTTTGTTATGTCAGTGTGAGCATGAGAGAACAGCACTGAACGAGCTCCAGGGAACTGCAGAGTTCCACTGGGCACTGCAGGGCTGGAAAAATATAAAGTATTAAAACCTAAGGCATCATCTGTAGTTGTTCATTCTCCTCCCTGTCTTCCTTTCCAGAATTATTTGATAATTACATGCAGCAGGATGCACACGAATTCCTCAACTACCTACTGAACACTATTGCTGATTTACTCCAAGAGGAGAAAAAGCAGGAGAAGCAGAATGGGAAGCTCCAGAATGGCAGCATTGAGAGTGAAGAAGGAGACAAGCCTGATCTGACGTGGGTCCATGAAATCTTCCAAGGAACACTAACCAATGAAACCAGATGTCTTAACTGTGAGGCTGTACGTGCACAACCAAACCACACCTCTTAGCTTTCTCCCAGCTTCTGGATTGGTTTTCCCTAACACTGAGCACCCTTTTTCATTTATTAGGCTAGATGAAATTGCACTGGCTCTATTAAAATATGCAGCGTAGCCTATTTTAGGACAGCTCTATGTTCAAACCAATGCTCATTAAGGTATGTTGCCCACAAAAAGCTCAGTGTTTTCCCTGTTCCTCCTCCCTGTTTCCATCGAGGCAGCTGCACCTGGCTGATCCAAGCTGCCTTTTTTGTCTCCATGTTATTCCCTGTGTCAGTGATTGAGAGTTTTATGTTGTGTTGCTACGTGAGAGTTGCTCTTAGTTGAACTCTGGGATGAACTGAGATGCTTGAACTGGAATTTTGTGCTTGGTGCTGGTCCTTGGCCACTCTGTTTGAGAGCAAAAAATGTGCCATGAAATGCAGATTTAGAACCACCTTCACACCAGGGATTTGTAGTTAGTCATATGCTCTGATTTAATGGTGCTAAAAAAAAAATTAAAACCCAGATGGGGAGAGAAATTAAAAAACCAAGAAGTGATTACAACAGAAAAGACTGTTCTTGGCATTTAAAATCTAAAGTTATGGCTATGTGGTGAGGAGAAGCTCTAAAAATGACATTAATAGGATTCTGTCTCAAGGATTTTGCAATGAAATGTGAGTGTTCCACAAATGGAAAGATGGTTTTCCTCCCTGCTAACCCATTTAATTGAAGAGCCATCTGCCTGTTTCTGCCTTGCCTCTGAGTATTGACTGTTACAGCCTGAAATGCAGCAGGAAGGCTGCAGAGAAAATGGAATGTGGTTAAACCTTCTCCAGTGAGAGCTCTGAGTGGTTAAAACTTGGGTTTGCCAGTGAAATAATCAGATGTGTCTTGAAGTCTCAAGAGGGAGAGATCTTTCATGAGAAAGGGTTTGGGGTTTTGTGCTTTTATCCATTAGTTTTTGGTTTGGTTTTGTTGTTGGTTGGTTGTTTTTTTTTTAATACTTCAAATTTTAACACCACATCAGATTATTTAATCAGTTTTAGTTTATCTCAAGAGAAGACCTCTGTGTGGGTACATTTCTTTTTAATCACACTGCACCGTTCCAGAAATGGTTAAAAGAAATCTGCCAGCTCTAAATTGTTACCAAATATCTCTTCTTCTTCTTCTTTTTTTTCCTCAAGGTTAGTAGCAAAGATGAGGACTTTCTGGACCTCTCGGTTGATGTGGAACAAAATACATCAATTACACATTGTCTAAGGTAAACAGAATTCTTTTGGGAATGGAAAAAATACCTGCCCTGGTCAGAAGGAAAGAGCTTGGATTAGTTGTTCTCTGGTGCAGCAGTTGTAGGCTTTGACACATGGTAAAATATTGGGAGTTTTGGAAAGTTTCTTAGTGAGTTTTAGTAGTTAATGAGTACTAGTGGTGGCTAAGATTGATTTTCTTCTATGGGGATTTGAATTTGTTGCATCACACAGTTGGGCTTTATCAAAAATAAACTCTCTGTGTTTGCTCTCACAATAAATTCTTGGTTATTTTAATATTTTTATTGAATTTCAGTTGCCTGGCCCTGATGTTCAGGGTCAGTTTTGTTTTTCCTGATAGACATTTGCTCTGTGTGTTTGTCTGCTGGATCCAAGGCTTATCAGCTGCTGGGATATTTAATTTGCATACAGCATCTGGCTATTTAATAGCTGATAATGGATCTGTAATTGCTGGGAGCTGAAGGATAATCCAGACTTTGCTACTTAATGGCTGTAGATGTGAACATTTAATTTGTGCCACTAAAGAAAACATGGAATGGCTACTGATGGAAACAAAACTCAATCACCTTATTGCTGTTTATTACCTTTCCTAGCCAGAAAATGAGCAGTTCATACTCTAGGGGTGTAAATTCCAGATTTTTCCAGCTGAACATTGTTGCTACATCCCAGGAGTGAGGCAGATACACCTCAAATAACTCTGGGAGCACCACAAATGTGTTGTTTGGAGTTGGTTTTTTTTTTTTTCAGCATTACCAGCAGTAGCTTTTTTTACCTGGATGCTCTGGAATGTCCCTGCTCATGCCACTCTCTGATTTCCACAGGGGATTTAGTAACACTGAAACTCTATGCAGTGAATACAAATACTATTGTGAGCAGTGCCGCAGCAAACAGGAGGCACAGAAGAGGTAAGGGCCAAACATTGAGGCTGAGGGAGAAATTCTCCTTAAAATTTTCTGGGCAATTCTGGTGAATTCAGGAAAAAAGAAGAGGTAAGATTGTCTAGGTCTGTGTTTGGGGAAGGAGAAGTGGAGTGTAGCAATGATGTGGCCTTGTTTTAGGGCCCTTCTACAAAACTATTTATGTCTATAGATTGAAAATTAGAAGGTTTTATTTATTAATATATTGAGAAGAAAACAGAGAGCAAATCTTTTTCTCTCTCCAGCCTTTTAGCTGGAGGTTTTCTGTCTGACTGTGTCTGTCTGTTCCTAGCACAGTCAGTCCAAGAAAATGAACAACAAACAAATCCAGAACACTTTTATTGGTCAAGGAAAGCACCTCACTAAAACATTCTTTCATATTTACATTTTTTGTTCAAGATTTCTCTTGGGAAAGCTACAGAACTTTCCTTTAGAAATGGAGTTAACTATTCCAATTTGAGCCAAGTTAAAAAAGGAATTGCTTTTTGCAGCTTTTTGCTGTGATCTCTCTATGATCCACCAAGGAGTCAACACCACAGTGGAGAGGCCAAATAACTTCATGGCAGCTTCATCATGAGGAGATTAATTCTGTGTTTCTCCCAGAAGAGTTTCTATCTGGTGCTTCCAGACATCCACATTTCCCCCAGTTAGCATTAATCAGCTTAAAGCCAGTGGAAAACATCCCATCTGCTTTGTCTGTGAGCACTGCATACAAAAAAAATCTTATTTTTCCCCTCACACTTGGTCACGGCCAGAGCAGCAACACAGATTTATTCCAACTCTTTCTTCCCATTGATTGCTGACAAATTGCTGTTGTCCTGCACTCAGATATCAGTTGTGCTCTTAATAATTTGGAATAAGTATTACCTGTTCTCCCTAAGTGAGAAAAAACACCATTTTAAGCATTTTACCACTATTTTGAATGCCTTTTACAACACTCTCCCTAACAAAGCCATTCTCAAACCAATAAAAATTGCAGCTGTCCTGCACCCAGATGTGCTGTTAATAATTTGGAATAATTAATAATTTGGAATAAATATTACCTGTTCTCCCTGAGTGGGAAAAACCAGCATTTTAAACATTTTACCACTATTTTGGATGCCATTTATGATGCTTCCCCCTAACAAAGCCATTCTCAAACCAATAAAAATTGCTGTTATCCTGCACCTAGATGTCAGTTGTG
>VZRF01002584.1:486156-509075 GCA_013396875.1 Vireo altiloquus
CCTCTTCCTCCTCTTCCTCCTCTTCCTCCTCTTCCTCCTCTTCCTCCTCCTCCTCCTCTTCCTCCTTTTTCTGTTTTTGGTTTTACTGCTTTAAATTTTACTTCAAAGTTTTACCATTTTAAGTTTTACTTTAAAGTTTTGCTCTTCTAAATTTTACCTTATAGTTTCACTCTTTTAAATTTTAAATACTCTTTTAAATTGTACTTTAAAATACTACTGGTTTAAATTTTAAAGTTTTACTCTTTCAAATTTTACCTTAAAGTTTTACTCTTTCAGATTTTATTTTCAAGTTTTAATCTTTTAAATTTTACTTTCAAATTTTACTGGTTTAAATTTCACTTTACAGGCTAAGATTTGTCATTTTAGCAGCACAGTGGCACATCAGACAAGTCCTTTCTTTGAGCAAAGAGCAATCATTAAAAAAACCCAAAATAATTTAAAAACCTCACCCCTAACCCTGAATCTCCATGGAATAAAAAGAAATCTTGGGAAAAAACTCACTAAAATAGAATTAAATTATGATTTTCATGTTGCTGCTGCCTAAACCCTTGAAGTTCCTTTAGAAGTTGGTGCCATCATGTGGAATAAACTGTGCACTGCTGGGTTTTTAAATATCCTGATTTTGTTCATTCAATTCTTGGTTTAGCACCTTCAGTTCTGGGTTTAAAAGCAAAGAATAAAAAAAATTTAGGCATTTTAGGGAAAAAAAAAGCCCTCATGGAAGGGGAAAAAATATCTCTGATTGCCTTCAGGAAGTGTGAGTTTTAATCAGTTATTACAACTCATAAATGCTTTGAAATATCTTTGTGAGGAGAAAAAATGCGAATAATGCATAGATTTAGTACAAATAAACTTCATCTAATTCTAGAAGATTCTTATTGTGCTGCAGTTGAAGCATTTATTGAATTTTTAGCATTTTAGGATCTCATCCAATGCATTTTCTTGGGGTGGTTTTTAATTTGCCATACCTCTGCCTGCACTTATGTGTTTGAATAATGGTGATGAATAATTCAGATTATTAAAAGGTTTTGCTTTTTCTTCTCAATCCTTTTATCCTATGTGGGGCTTTTAGGGTTCCTATAACTCACCTGCTCTCAATTCTCAATTTATCAAAGAGATAAATGAGATTTTCTGAATATTTTGAGTTCTCAGGATTTGTTTTGAAATATTTTGAGTTTAGAGTTTTACTTTTTATTTAGTTACCCTAAAGAAAGGAGTTTCATTCTTGGAATAATTTTGGGGAATGTGTTTATCAATAATTCTGGAAGGACTGGAGACTTTTTTTTTGCCTAAAATTGGTACAAATATTGGGAGTTTTAAAGCCTTGTGTGGATCCTGAGGGAAAAATAAAGCTGGGAGAGGGAATATTTTTTTCCTGTTGTATCCCTGAGCTGTTTTCTCAGGATTTGAGGTCAGTAAATTGTAGTTTTCCATCCATGTGGTTCATTATCTCTAACCAGTCCCTTCCCTGCCTTTCCTCTTGGAATTTAGGTCATTTTCTTGGCCCTTCCCTTCCAGGTAAATCTTTGGGATTGGAAACTTCCACCAGAAAAGTGGGAAGAGCACTCAGGGAAGGTCTGACTGTGCTCAGAAAGGAATTCCTGCTGTGAAATAAAATACTTCAGACCTGATTGAATTCAGAACACTCAACAGTGGTGAATGCAAAAAGCAAAGTTGTTTGTTTGGGTTTTTTTAATTTATTTTTTTATTCTAGAATTTTTTATTATTTTTATTTTTTTCTCTACAAACCAGTGAGTGATGAGATGAAATCTTTCTGGAACCATGTGTTTTGATTGAAATATTTTTAGTTTGGGTTTTTTTTTTCCTACAAACCTGTGAGTGATGAGATGAAATCTTTCTGGAACCATGTGTTTTAATTGAAATATTTTTAGTTTGGTTTTTTTTTTCCCTACAAACCTGTGAGTGATGAGATGAAATCTTTCTGGAACCATGTGTTTTGATTGAAATATTTTTAGTTTGTTTTTTTATTTTATCATTTTTAATTATTTTTTTTTCTCTACAAACCTGTGAGTGATGAGATGAAATCTTTCTGGAACCATGTGTTTTGATTGAAATATTTTTAGGGTTTTTTTTTTTCTTACAAACCTGTGAGATGAAATATTTCCATGTTTTCAATATTTTGTATTTTCAAGTAGCCAAAATTGTAATTGAAGCAATTTGGCCAAAATCTCCAAACCTAACCAGCTTTATGGGGAGAGCTGGGAAGTGCAGCTGGGGCAGCCAGAGGAGGGAAAAAGCTCCTGGATGATAAATTCTCAACCCTTTTTCCCTGCAGTGGCCCAAACCGTGGGCATTACATCACCATCGTGAAGAGCCATGGCTTCTGGCTGCTGTTTGATGATGACATTGTAGAGGTGGGTAAGGAACAACAGAACTCCCAAAAACTCCTGATTTCAGCCCATTTTTAGGCTCCTTTCCATTGCTAACTTGCATTTCCTTGCTGCACTTAAGAGCTTCTGGCTTTTGTTTGGTGAGTTTTTACCAACAAATTAGGGGAAAAAAATCATTTGTAGTGCTGATATTGAAACAACTCAAGCAAAATTTTCCTTTCCTGCCAACATATCTGTAAAGGCTCAATATCCACAATATTTATACATCTGTGTGTTTCACTTCATTATTAAGCAAATATCAAACAGTAGAACAAATGGCACAGCAGAGCTGCTTCTGGTAAAGATGAAAATGCTTTGTTTGTCTCAGAGATCTCATGGTCAAGGCCTGATTGAGTGTCTAAATAGCAAAAGCCATGCTTGTGTTGAGATAAAAATGTAGAATATTCCCCATTTTTAGCTTTTTTTTTGAAATCTTTGCATAGCTTTGAGCATCAGGGGTGGCTTCCCAGTGTGTGTGTGGCTGTCAAGAGTTTCCTTTCTCCCATTTTTTATATTTTTGGGGTCGTTTTCCTCTGTTTCTGTCATGGGCCAAGCACAGAGTTGTGCTAATTTTGGAAATAGTGTTCACCTCAATATTTTAAAATGCAAGTATTCTCTGTCTTTCCCATCCAGGAGATGAACTTCACGTTCTAAAAGGTGTAAAACAAGCATCCTCTTATTCTGTATTTGTTTCTTATCAGCCACTTCTATGTTGTATCTTCACTTTTAGGGCAAAACCAGATTTCTGTTTATCACCAAACACTGTTGACAGTTTTATAGATGTGCCAAAAGTGACTTTTGACTAAGTGCTGTCTGTTACTGGGCAGTAAATCCAAGGAGCTGTCATGTAGTTCCTCTCTACTGGAAAAAAAACACACAACACCTTTTTTTTTCCCTTTATGTTGCTTTTCTGCCTTTAATCGTGGCTTGCCATTTTTTTTCAAGTTCATCTTCTTTTATAGAATTTATTTAAAATGCTATAAAAGTCAAGCTCTTTGGAGAGTTACCATTCTAGGTGTGGCTGCCTGACAAAAGAGACCAGAGAAGGTGAGTGCAAAGCTCTTGTTCACAGATAACTGCAGCTGAAGGCCCAGGAAAAAGCTTTTCCCCCTGAAATACAAAAAGCTTTCTTGCATTTTTTGGCAAGTGATGTGCATGAAGAGCTCCAAACTGAAAAGAGGAAGGAGTTTGTCCTCATTACCCACTAAATGTCAGCAGTGGGAAAGGCAGATTTATTTGTCTGTTAGGATTTCCTTGGAGGGCAAACTTGCAATTAAATTGATGATCAGCAAACATCCTGCAGCATATGTGGGAAAGCAGCAAATCCAGGGGGCAAATCAATCCAAGGGGGATCCTGAGCCAAGGCAAATGGATTGAGAAACCTGAGTCAATGAGCTCTGGCTGATTGGAATTTGACATTTGGCACCAGAGCAGCCAGGGGATGCATCCCAGTGCCTGTGTTTACCTGGAAACATCCCCAGAGCTCCCCACGCTGAGGGGAGGCACAGAATGGCTTTGCTTCAAAGGTCACTCACAGATTTCAATGCTGGGAATGAGATCCCAGAATTGGATTTGGTTTGGAGGACCAGGATAGATGTGTGGAAATGAGCAAAGGATATTTAATCTCAGGTAAGAAGAAATATCATTTTTAATGCCAGGTGAGGCTGCAGCATCCTGAAGATTGTAGCTTTAGAGTAACAACCATCCACTAATCTTTACCCTAAAACTACAACTGGTTAAAACCATATCTGGTCAAGTAAGAATGGGAAGAATAGAATCCATATAATCCCCTTTCAGTTCCATTCCATTTTCTGTGGATAGTGAAGTCAAAGAAGGAAGTCAGCTTTAGCTGAAACTAAAAATATCTGTGGCATGAATTAATGTGGATCAAACGTTGGAGTTGCATTCAGAATGAGTAGTGGAAATGGGCTTGATTGCATGGCAAGTGAGTTGGCACTTAAAATAAAACGTGTTTGACTTGTCTGCTAAATATATTGCAGGAGCTGGGGTGTGTTCTTTCACTGTATTTCTGGTGAAATGTGGCTCTCCCAGTCTGTAGTAATGTTATGTTAATAAATGGTGTGAAAATGCACCAGCCCCAGTAGAGGATTTCAGCTTCCCCTCGCTCCTTGAATGGAGAAAAGACACAACATCTCTTTGGGGTTTTTATTTTTTTCCCCCTCTTATTTTTTTTAACAGAAGTTGTTGAACAAAACTCTTCAGGAGAGAATTCCTGCAGTTGATGGATCTTGTGAAAACTCTTGTCTGGTTTATTTTGTGCTGGGAAAGGCTGGTCCTGACTTGCTGCTGTTTGGCAGTGCCATGAGGAGAAGCCAATGCTGCTGAGCTCGTGGTGATGCCAAAATGTGGTTCCTGAGCAGTGATTTCATTCTCCAAATGGGTTCTGCAGCTGAGGAGGCTCCTGCTGGAGGCACAGCAGAGTCCCTTTCTTTTGAGATGTAATCAGAGGTTGTCTGTGCTCCTCCTGAGCAGGGCAGGTGTTCAACCCAGAGCTTCTTGAGTTGGGAACATTGCTTTGCTTCCTCACCTTTATTCCTTGGGAATAACAAGGAACTTGATCATCTCAACAAATCCAGGTTCCCTCTCACACTCATTTCTGTGCATCCTAAAGGTATTAAAAACCTCCATCCCAGTGGGGGGCTGAACATTGCTTTACTTCCTCACCTTGGGAATAACAAGGAACTTGAGACTCATCTCAACAGATCCAGGTTCCCTCTCACACTCATTTCTGTGCATCCTAGAGATATTTATTAAAAGAGTCCTAAAGGTATTAAAAACCTCCATCCCACTGGGTGCTGAACATTTCTTTACTTCCTCACCTTTATTCCTTGGGATTAACAAGGAACTTGAGACTCATCTCAACAAATCCTGTGCCTCTCCTTTCTGTGCATCCCAGAGATATTTATAAAAAGAGTCCTAAAGGTATTAAAAACCTCCATCCCACTGGGGTGCTGAGCAGCACAGGTGCCTGGGAATGTTTTATTCCAATCTCTGGAATCCAACTCACTGCTGGGAAGTTGTGCTCAGAAGCTGGATCAGGGCATGTGGAACTTGCATCTTTAAAAACCCTTTAAATGCCCTCCAGTTGCTGGTGGGAGTATGAGAGCAAAGCAGCTTTTCTGCACAGAATTCACTACTTGAAATATAAGCAGGTTTTAATTCTATTAGTACAGCAAATCATCATTTTTCTTGAAACACAAATCTTGTGATAATATTCCAGAGGGCTTTGCCAGCAGATCTCAAGGAAGGAAAGCTCTCTTCTGACCAAACACCATCATTAGGTGAGATCCACAGAACTCGGGTAGCACTTGCAGGACTTCTTTCCTTAAAAGGATCACAATAACTTTAAAATCTGGAGTTATTTTAGCTGAATTTTCAACCTCCACAACATGTGCTTGGAGCTG
Source organism: Vireo altiloquus (assembly GCA_013396875.1). Classification (NCBI taxonomy): domain Eukaryota; kingdom Metazoa; phylum Chordata; class Aves; order Passeriformes; family Vireonidae; genus Vireo; species Vireo altiloquus. The sequence continues at coordinate 491,972 of VZRF01002584.1, forward strand.
TGCAAAAACCTTCTTGCCTGATTAGTGACTGCTTTATTTTAATTATAAAATAATTTCATTATAAAATACTCAGGCAAGCTACCACCAGTCTGAAAAAACAAATATAAAAATGCCACGTGGTCCTTTGAGGATACATTTTTATGGATCACTTGTTTTGTAGTCCAGTTTAAGAGTGCACCCCTTCTCAGAAGTTTATTATTTCATCCTGATTTCCTAATTTTTTCAACAGTCAATAAGTTATTAAGTGGGAAAAAATGGTTTTTTTGCTTGAATGGTGTTGAGGTGTCACTGTGTCAACACTGCTTGGCTTTCCAGGTCACCTCCAAGAACTGGGAATAATGATTTATCTGGAAAAAGGCTTTTTTAGGGTGATGTTGTGATTGAAGCTAATTAAAACTTCCCTTAATTTTCAGAAAATTGACGCCCAGGCCATTGAAGAATTCTATGGGTTAACATCAGACATTTCCAAAAACTCTGAGTCTGGATATATCCTCTTCTACCAGTCCAGGGACTGAGAGACACAAGATGGACCCAAGGAAAAAGGGATCAAGCTTTGTCCGAGTGGAACTCGTTTGTGCCAGCAGGAGCAGCTCCTCGGTGTTGCTGTAGGACCAGGACAGATCCAGGGGGGAGGAAAGAGCTTCCTCCCTGCCCTTTTTTTGGAGGATTAGTGCTGAACTGCCAGAACAAGAAGAGCTTTTCGTTCCAGTTTTCTTTCTGGGCTTTTTTTTGTTGTTTTTTTTTTTAACGTGCTATCTTCCAAAATCTGTGTTACCTCTACTTGAAACCCTGCTGCTTATTTGTTCATGGACTCAAGAAGAGATTTCAAAGTAGCATTGTAGGATTTTTACCATTCAAAGTCGGCCTGAGGCTATACCTTGGTTCCTGCCATAGTTTTTCTGTATTTTAGCAGAACGATTTCAATATTCAGTGTCAGCTGAAGGCATATTTTAGGATATGAGCAGCAGCTGGTTGCTGGATATTTTTGGTGACTCAGACTTGAGAAGCAGTACAAAGCTAAGACATACTGGAAATGTCAAGTCTGTAATTTTTCTAAAGGAAAAGCAGACAACCTCCTCTCTCTGCAGCATTGTAAACCTCCCCATCCTGCATTCTCTTGGCTTTCCAGAACACTAACAGCACTGCTGCTTCTTTTTGTGCTCTGATTTGTGCTGCTCCTTTCCTCCTGCAGAAGGTGGACAACTCTCCATATCCAGCCTGTCCTGCTGTGCATTTTCCTTTGGAAGCAGCAGTTTTTGCCTCCCTGGTTTGCTGCAGGTTCCAGGGGAGCAGAGCAGCCCTTGCCTGTCAAGACCATCTCTGCTGTAGAAAAGTTGGGAGTTCCAGCCTTTCTTGGAGCTGTTGCATAAACCAAAAGTGCCCTCATTCTGAAGCAGGATCTGTTCCACATTTCACCCAATTCCCAGCAAACTGATGCAAGTTAACATTTTTAATCTATGCTGATCCACAGAAACAGCACTAATTGGGAAGGGTTTAACCAATTGGGAAGGGGAATTTAGGGAACTAATCCAGGAGTTCTGAGTCTTCAAGGTGAGAAAGAAAACCAAGCAAGCCACCAGACATTACCTGGTCAGTGTTCCAGTCATTGCTGGTGACATTTGTCTCCATCTGGAAATCATAACACCCTTTAAAATGCTTCTGATTGTTTTACCTCTCTAGGCCTTGCTTCCCAGGGGAAATTGGTCTTTTGAAGACTGAAATGAAGCAATTATTATCTGTTACTGTGTACATATTATAATCTCAAGGACAACTAGGAAGAAAAGACTAAGGAAGTGTGTGAGAAATCTCAGAAAATCTTGTGCAAGTTGCTTTTTGGTGAAGTCCTGTTGCTGTGCCAAAGCTTGTCACAGCTGGCTGCAGCCTCCCAGTGGGAATGGGTTTGCTGTCCTCACCTCCTGGGTCCCTGAGCTGTGTGTCCTCACTGGGGCTCTTCCCAGCCCCTCATCTGTCCCCAGTGCTTTGTTGTTCTTGAGGATCTTTAACTTATGCAATTCTGTGGCTTGTGCAGGATATTCAATATTTTACCAAAACACTGTCCTCAGGAAAGCAGCGTTTCACAGTTCCTCGTGCTGCCTGTGTCTGTTCCTTCCTTCCACAACCACAAACCTGATGTTTATTAACTCCTGCCTTGGAAATGCAGATGAACCATTGCCATTGTATTCCAGCTGGGTGCAGCTTCCATTTCTCCTGGCACATAAAATGTGGACGTTGGGTTTTTTTTTTAATTCTTTTTTATTATACAGAGTACTGTCATTTTAAGAGACACATCCAACAGCAGCAAATGTTCTTGTTCATCTTGTTCCTGTTGTGTGACAATTGTTCCTGGCTAAGAGTCTTCTCCCCTTCTCCACACACAAGCTGTGAGTCCTCTCCTGGTGATGCCACCAGAAGATTGTCATCACTGAGTCTTGCAAAAAATGAATTAAAAACAAACAAACAAACCAAACAGAGAGAGCACTGAGTTAAAAATGATCTAAACAGTAAATACAAAAAGTAATGTAGTACACTAGACATGTATTTTGTATATCTGGTGATACCTTTTTACAAATGAAATACCTGACTGAGAGATAATATTGAAAGATATATACTATAGATTAAAAACTGTTAAAAGTGCACTTTTGCTACAGATTTATAAGGAGACTAAAAGGAATTAAATGGGAGGAGAATGGTGTGATGTTACTTCTGTATAATAAATGACCCCACCTGTCTCCAATAAAGGTCATTATGATCAAACCCAAAGGCTTTTCCTTGAGTTTCACTCCAAGGCAAAATTTCACTCCTCAGCTTCTCCCACCCTGAGGGATCCTGGCCCTGCTGGATGTGCATCCATGTAAGCTGTGCAGAAGTTGGTCAGAGCAGGAGCATTTAATAATTCAGCCATAATTATAATAATTCAGAGCTTATAACTTGTGGGGGAAAGCAGGAAGGGTTACCCAGGGCCTCCCCCTGCCCCCATCCCAGTGCTGCTGTTCCTCCATCCCTCCACACCCCTGGAGCTCTGCTGCTGCCTCTCCCTGGGATTTCTTCTCCCTTTTCCCCCCTGTGCTGGACTCCCTGAGACTTTGTTGCAAATCTCATCTGACTGATCTGGAACAGAGACATTTAAAAGCAAAAATAGGAGCCTGTGCTTGGAGCTGTTGAGGTTCATGGCAGGACAGGTCTTCGTTTCTGTGTGGTTCACTGCAGTTCACCTTTGCACGGGGAAAATGGGATCAGTGTCTGCTCCTGGGTAGGAATTTATGGGAATAGAATCCAGGAGGAACAAGGGAGATTAGAAGGTGGCAGCTGCTCTGTAAAACCACACTGTAAATCCCAAATGCTGGCTGGTCCTTGTCCTGCTGGGTCACACCTTTGCAATAAATAAATTTTATTCACTTGAGCTAATTTTAACTCCAGTGAATGTGAGTTGGGCCTGGGGGAAGAGCATTCCCTGGAAATAACTTCATTGGGAGAAAATGTTCAAAGTCAGAAGGGCTGACAGCAAAGGGTTTGGGCTTTGATGCCAGCAGGGCAGGACTGGATTGGGATTTGGGAGCTGGGATTTGCAATCCCTGTTTGGGAGCTGGGTTTGTCACTGCAGCTCTTCTCCAGAACCTGCTCTGGAGTGAGGGTAGAGACCATCCCATGGTTGTTATTTCTCTATGAAATAATATTTTGCTTCAAATTCCACGGATCCTGCAGCGTTTGTGGGGAGGCTCTGCCCTCAGGCCTGCAGCACAGAGGTGCTTTCTGCCCTGCTGGGGGTGCTCAGCATGTTCTGGTTACCAGCAGCAGCTTTTAAAGTCCCTGTGCCAGCTCGATTTAGGAGATATTTCAAACAAATCCCATTTGATTGGTACAAGAAAGAAAATAGACTGACAAAGGCCCCTGAGACAAGTCAGACCTTCCCATTGTGGCATTTAGCAAATGGAAACAATCCCTGAGACGTAATTAATTCCCAACATGTAAAGTCCTGCTGGCATTTGCTTTCGCTGCCCTAATTAACCTCGGGGCTGCTTCTGCCCTGCTTCCCTCCTGCTCCTGCAAACCCAGGCCTGGCTATGGAATTTGTGTGGAATTTGAGGTCCCAGAGCAGGATCCAGCTGGGATGAGATGTCTGGGAGTGAGAGCCTGGGGTAGGGAAGGTTAAAAACCAAGCAGTGGCAGTGGGGTGGTGCCAGGGTCATCCTGCCCTTCTGTTCTGCAGGCAAAACTGCAAAGGAAATTGCTCCTTACACATCATTTGTGTCAGAATTAATGGCCTCAAAGTGACACTGGGGCAGTTTAGATGGGATATTGGGAAGGAATTCCTGGCTGGAAGGGAGGGCAGGCCCTGGCACAGGGTGCCCAGAGCAGCTGTGGCTGCCCCTGGATCCCTGGCAGTGCCCAAGGCCAGGCTGGATGGGGCTTGGAGCAGCCTGGGATAATGGGAGGTGTCCCTGTCCCTGTCAGGGATGGATTGGGATGATCCTTAAGATCCCTTCCAATCCCTTCCCTCCCTGGTTGTTGGGATCTGCTGGAATGTGGGGGATGTTTGTGCACCCAGCAGGAGAGAGAAAGCTGGGAAGGGAAGGATGAGTTAATTACCCAGCAGCAGCAGCCTGTTAAATATTTTGAGTTGCTAATAATGAACACATTTAGTGGCTGTCAGTTGTTTTAAAAGCTCCTAAATACAAGTAACAAACACAAATACAAAGCGCTGCAGTGGTTGCAACACTTCAGCTTGTGAAAAATCAATTTAAAATCTTCAAATAGTCCCAGCTGGGTCTTCCCTGGTGGTTTCCAAGTCCCAGGCAGTGTGAAGGAAAGGCAGCAGGGCAAGGATGGGGCTTGAGAGCTGCCTTTGGAGTCAGGAACATCCCAGATCTACCAGAGTTCATTTCGTTTTCAAATGTTTTGTATCTGGAGTGAGCTCCTTTAGCAGAATGTGTTGTGTGAGGGATTTTGAGGTGGAAAAGAGATCTTTCCTTGGATTTAAGGCCTGGAATTAGAAGGAACAAGCCAAGAACTGGACTGAACCTGGGGCTGCTGCTGCCACCAGCCCATGGGAGGCTGAGGATGAGGCCAAATGCAGCTGAGCTTTTGTGTGTCCATGAAGTAGCAGGTGGAGTTCAGCAGGAGCTGAGCGAGTTCGGTAGTGATTAAGTGCCCTAATTAGTGCTCTATTGAGTGCTTTTGTTCCCTTCTCTGAGAAGCAGCCACAGCTACTCCAGCAAATCATTGCCAGGGAGAAAGCGAGGATGGGATGGGATGGGATGGGATGGGATGGGATGGGATGGGATGGGATGGGATGGGGATGGGATGGGATGGCCCAAAGGATCTGAAATCCCCTCTGTCAGTGCTGCTGTGCAGGACCAGCTGTGTCCAGAGGCACTTGGAACCACAGGGTTGGTACCTTCGAGATCTTTGTGGGGTAGACCCCAGTCCCAGCTGCAGCCAGGAATCTCACATTGATTTCAGACCTTGTGGGATCTCCTTGTCTGGAGTCCTTTGCATCCCCCAAGGCTTGGGTCTGTTGGTCCTTTCGGATGGTTTGAAACATCCTGGATGTTTTGGAAGCATCAGCTGCACAGCAGGGTCCTTGCAGGTCCTGGAGACTCCGTGAGGATTGTGGAAATTCCATCTCTGCATCCCAGAGAGTCCCTGGATGGTGAAACCCGTGTGGGTCCAGCCCACAGCTGTAAAAGGTCTCCCTTCCCCATCACCTGGTCAGGCTGAGGTAAAATATTTTGCTCCATGAGGAAACTGCTCCAGGTCCCTTTGCTCCCACCCTCACCCCTCAGCTCCTCCTCAGCCAATTCCCAGGGAATTGCACGAGGCAGCAATGAGGGAGAAGGGTTATTCTTGGCCATCCTTCCCGAGCCCTCTTTTTTTTTCTTTTTTTTTTTTTTGAACATTAAACTGTTCACTTTCAGGTTTTGAGTCACAATATTTCTCCAAGCGAAAGGCCACGAGTCTGGAAAAAATCCAGTTTATTCCTTCAGAATTCTCTGCCACCATTTCAGCTCGAAAGAGCCAAAGCAGAGCTGGGACCTGATGGGGATGGAGGGACAGCCTGGCACCTCTGGGGTGCTGAGGGTGCTCAACTCCTTCCAGAGCCTCCTGCCAGGTGCTCAGGGTGTCCCCTGGCATGGGGGGACGAGTGTGGGTTGGTGAGGATCAGGAAGGGGCGTTAAGGGATGTCTGAAGCCAGCAGACAGAGCAAAATGGGATTATTTTCATTAACTCACCCCTGGGGAGCAGTAAAGTGAAAAAATTAATGGAGCTTTTACCCCCTTTTCCCCTGGTTTCTCATGGATGGTATAAAACTGAACCTAAACCCAGGTTTAAACTATTGAGGTCTCTCAGTTTCTTGAACCTCAGACCCGGCAGAAAACCTTTGGTTTTGTTAAAGTCTCCCATTCCTCCCCCAGCGGGAGGAGGTTGCTGCATTTGGGAAACCCAATTTCTCCGCTCAGTTTGAGCCGAGCAGTGACTCAGGGACAGAAGGATTCCCGGGAGAGCTGGCAACCGCGTTCTCTTCTAAAAATATCTCCGACAAAAGGCTCGAACCGGTCCCAAATAACGCAGGGAAGGAGCGGGATGCGATCCCGGGAGCCGCGGGGCTGTGTCCGTCCTTGGAGCGGCGACAGCACGGAGGTGACAAACCCCGGGGATGAACGGGCGGGACAGGCAGCAGCAGCAGCAGCAGCAGCAGCAGCATCCTCTGTGGACCTGGGAGCGGTGGGAAAACGGCAAGGGGAAAACCAGAGATTTTTGTGCTGTCGCATCCCAGCCGTGCCGCCGGGATCTCGGCGGTCCCAGCTCCTGGCCGTGGCTCCCAGTATGCGGTACTGGGAGGAGCCGTGGCTGACTGGGAGGTGGCTTCTGCTCCCTGAGGCTGCAAAGTGGCTCTTGAGTTGGTTTTTTTCCTCCTTCTCAGGGAGGAAAGGAAATATTTCATCTCTGCACCTTCCCCGGGTGTGTTTAATTGTTCCCTGTTAGTCATATTCCCGAGAAAAGCAAACGCTGCGGGATGCTGAGTGGCAGCTTCTGGAGAACCGGCACTAATTTTATCTCGGCGCTGCAAAAGATAACAGTGAACCTGCTGGGAGGGAGCCAGCTCTGCTCCGAGCGTCCCTGGGAGCGGCCAGGGTGCCCCAAAACCACGGAGCAGCCACTCTGTGGGCCCACAGAGCCCTTCTCCATCTCTCCACCGCTGGTTATCATCAGAGAATCATCAGAGAATCATTATGGAATGGTTTGGGGTGGGAGGGACCTTAAAGATCATCTCGTTCCACTCCCTGCTAGAGGCAGGGACACCTTTCCCTGTCCCAGGTGGCTCCAAGCTTCGTCCATCCACTTCCATGGATGGGGTCTCACCTTGCTTTGGGTTTCACCCCATCCGTTTCCACTCTCATTTTCCTCCAGGGAGGTGTTTAGGGAGGTCTCCCTTCCCCTTGTGCATCTTTGATGGATTTTTTGCTCTCCCCCCGAAGCTCCCTGAGTTGGCACCATCAGCTCCACTGTCCCCAGCGCTGCTCCAGGGGCATCTCCTCTCCCTCAGGTGCTGGGAGGAGCTGGGCTTTTCCTTTTCCCCATTTCCCTCACTTCAGCATGCCCTGGGGCTCTCTGCAGAGCCACCCCGAGCCAGGAGCAGCGGATGGAAGGTTGGGCTGGCTGAGGAGTTTTCCAGCTGCTCTTGTGCATTAACTCTCTTAATTATTCTGCTGGGCAGGTTGCCCTGCCCAGACACAGCCCTGCTCCCCGCCAGGGTTTTGTCCCTTGCCAGGGCACCTGTGGTAGCCAAACCACCCTGATTTGGGGTCGTTTCTCCTGACACACCCTCCTGGCTGAGCAGCATAGCTGGGCCCAGGGAAGGCGAGGCCTTGGCACTGGGCTGTGCTGCTGTGGGTGCCTGGGCTCTGACACCTTGATGAAAGAGGTTTTGAGGATGAAAATACCGTAACTGGGGGGAAAATTACACCTCTGGGTTTGCCTGGTCTGAGTGCAGAGACAGGGAGGAAGGAGCTCCCAGGGACACCTTGGGTGCCTCTGCTGGGGCTGCCAGATGGGCACAGGGATGGAGTCCAGCCCATGGGGGATCCTCCAAACCCAAAACAGCCCCCAAGGGCTGGGCCAGGCTGCTGAGGGGGTTCTGGCCGTGCCCTGGGTGCTCTGCAACCCCTCTGCCTTCGCTTCACCCCCCTTCCTCACCCACTAATTGAGCTGAGGCACTAATTAACGCCACAGCACCCAGCTAGGCACTGAGAGGATGCTCTGATCCCTTCATTTCCTGCTTAACAGAGTCAGGAAATGCCAACACCCTGTGCCTTGGTTTGAAATCCCTGATATTTCCCCTAAATTTGCAGCGAGCCAGGGCTGGGGGAGGTCTTGTCCCCACTGCCAGCACAGCTCCTGCAAGCGCCAGAGGACGCAGGGATGCTCCACAGAGAGCACAGAGCTCTCCCAAGGACCTGCTTGAGGGGTTGAGTTTATTTTTCCTGATATCCCAGGGATGTTTTTCCTGGATGGGGTTTTGTTTTCTTAAAAAGCCAAGCAGCTAAAAATAGCCGTGTGCTCGCTGGTGTCCCGGCGTGAATCCGTGTGCGGAGCCGACCTTCAGCACGGCAGCTCCAGCAGCTCCCACCCCGGGAGCTCCCTCTTGTGCTGCGCTATTTAAAGAACCTCTCCTGCCTCCTGCGTGCCTCAAGAAGCACCTGGTGGGGAAATCGGATTTGTTTGTTTTTTTTTTCCTTGCTGAAAAAGCCACCTGGCCTCAGGTTATGTCATGGTGGGTGATTTTGGGTCGGATTTTGTTGGTTTTGTCGCGGGACCATCCTCGCACGGAGGCACCAAAAATGTTGGTTTTCTGTTGTCCAGGGAAGTAGTCAAGAGATGGAATTTTCTTCTCTCTCAGATTTACTGTTCAGATAAGCACATCAGCCTCATCAGGTTGTGAAACTTCATTAACAATGGAGCATCCTTTACAGAAAAAAGTCACCAGGTACTTTTCTTCCACCACAGATAGAACTTTCTCGACTAATAGAAAACTGACACATATATTGTTTTAACTTATTCTATCATCTTAACCTTATTCTACTGTAATGCAGTAATTCTTAGTCAATGTCTTAACTTACACGTTTTTACATACTTTTAGTAACTTTTAACTTATTCTACAAAATCACATTTCTATTTTTTAAACTCTTCACTATCTTACTCAATATGATTTCTTACTTAAAACACCTTATACCTTTAACTTACAAAACTACAAATCTGTAACTCTTTATTTATTGTCTGTATATACTTCTTTCATCAATCCAAGGGTCTCAAAGCCACTAGATTCTGTGGATTTCTACTCTCTGATTTCCTACACATTTTAATTAAGCCCAGGGCTGTAATAATTGCGTTGTGTGGCCGTGGAGCATCTCCCCTGTTCCCCTCGGGCTGCAGGAGGACAGCAGGAGTTGCTCTGGAACCTGTTACAGGTTTTTCTGGGACACACAGAGGGGATTCATAGAGTAATTCCAGTAATTCCCCCTCCAAGGGAGTGAGGAGCTCCCGAAATGCTTGTGGAGTTTGCCGGGTTGGGCTTGGTGGGGCCGTGGTGGCTTGGAGAGGACAGAGATGATGGCACAGAGCCTCCCCAGGGCTGGCAATGCCCCTGTGGCATCACAGCACCCAAACCTGTGCTCTTCAGAGGTTCTTCTTGCAGAGGTGCTCTTCTTGCAGAGGTTTGGGTCTCTCCCAGTGCCATCTTCTTCTTTTTCCCACCTTTTCTTTTTCCCAGAGGGTTTGTGAAGGGAAGATGCTCCTCTCTGAAACCCGGAGCTCCTTGAGGAGCTCTTCAAACCCCTCTCCTCCGGGAGGGAACAAAAACAATTTTGCGGAGCGCAGCTGAAGGCTGGAGATTTCTTCCCTCTCTCCTCCCCGTCACGAAGAGGCACCAAATTCTCCTGATCCGGAGGAAAAAGTGCGAGTGGGCAAACTGCGTCCCTGTCGGGAGCAGCGGGGCTGAACTTCGCCCGTGTACACAGAGCGGGAGCGTCAATGAACAATGAACAATGGCGAGGTAATTAGCGGGTCCCTAATGAAGAGCTGGGGGACTGCAGCGTCTCTGCCGGGCAGGGTCTGGGGGCTGCCGAGGGTCTGCAGGGGTGGAGCTGGCAGAATTCCCCCACCACGTCCCTGTAAAAGCTGTCGGAAGCCTCCTCCGGGTCTGAACCAGGGAATAAATCCCCCAGTGTGGCACGGGAGAGGGGAAGGGGAATCGAGGGGTGCAGGGAGTGATAGAGCACCCCTGGGAGGTGCCTGGCTGCGGGATGGGGGTGCTGAACCCCAGGGGGATAGAGGCTGGAGGTCACCGAGCCGGGAGATGGTCACGGTGGCATTGGCAGTGCCCTCGGTGGCATTGGCAGTGCCCTCGGTGGCCTCATTTCCAAAGGGGACAGCAGCCACACCTCACCTTCCCAAGCAGGGCAGCAGCTCCATTGCAGAGGGATCAGGCACTCCCGGGAGTGCTGTGGATTCCCTGGGATACAGGGAACAGCCTTGAGGAGCTCAGCAGGGTCTCCTTCTGCCACCCCAAAGCCTCTGCAGCTGCCAGCTCCCCGTGGTGCCCAAGGCCATCATGGAGCACAGCGATCATCCAGGCACCTCCCTGGCCTTTTCCCAGCCCCGGGATGTCCCCAGACCCCAGGATGTCCCCTGCTCAGGGACCTGCCTGGCCATCCCTTCAGCCAAGACACCAAACTGTGTCCAAAAGTGGCAGCAAAGGAGGGGTTTGGCCTGGAATTGTTGCGTTTTCTCTTTGATCAGGGTAAGGGAGGGATCCTCTCCCCTCTGCTGCCATCCCTATAGCAACCAGCAGCCTCTTCCTGTTAAACAAGTGACTCATCAAACACGATTACACTCCTATCAGGGACGATGCGTGTGACTTTCGAGCTCTGACAAGAGAGCTGACGTTTCAGGAGGGGGAAAAAAAGAATTCAGGAAAAACCCCAGGGAAATAGCTCAAATCTGGGTAAGAAGGTGCAGTCCTGGGTCTCATCCTCCCCATCCATCCTGTTGCCTTCATCTCCCCCAAACCCTTCAAATGTGGCAGTTTTAAAGTGTTTGGAGGGTTTCCCTTGTGGCTGCTTTCCCCACTCCCTCTGCCAAGCACCTTTCTGCCATGAATTCATCCCTGGGGGTCTGGGGGGAGGATTTTTCTCAGCCAAGCCACCTCCAGCATCGCCTGGGGGAGAAGCCCAGCACGGCTCTGGGGTGAAATCCCCAGGGCAGCAGGAATTCCTGGGGACCAGAGGACTTCCCTGCTTTAAACCCCAGCCTGGAGGACAGAGAAGGCAGATTCCCAGGATGTGTAGCAGCTCTCCACTCCGGCTGGATGTTCACGCTCCTGGAAATGCCTCTTTAATCCTGGAGGAATCCCCAAGTGCTGAAGGAGAAATTGCAATGCCTAGAGAGAGAAAAATCCTTCCACACCCCCAAAATCCAGGTGGGCGCAGCCCAGGCTGAAGGTCAGGATTGTGACCACGTTGCTGGCAAATCCCACTCATGGCTCTCTTGAATTCAAACAGATTTTTTCCAAGCCAAGCCCTTGCTTGATACAAATCATTTCACCCTCCATGAGCAGCTGGGACCTTTTCTGGTGTTGTCCTCACCCACCCCATTGTGGAGACCATGGCTCTGGGTCTGGGCACTGTGATTCCTCAGCCTAATTCCCGGGAATGTTCCCGTGCTCAGGAGGAGACCCTGGCACTGTGACTCCACACAGAATCCTGTTTAAATGTCAGGAGCCCCAGTTAAAAGTGATAAATTGAGAGGACTGGCTGTGCTTGGGTGAGGGGGTGTCGAGCTGCCTTGTGCTCCACTTCAGAGCTGAGGACTTGTTCCCCGGGATTTGTGGAACCCAACATCCTTCCTGCCCAGCGGGAAAGGAGCTGGGGAGGCTGGAGGTGCTTTCAGAGCTGCCACAGGAGGCTTTTCCCTGCGGGGTGAGTGGGCTGCCTCGTGTTCCCCCTGTGCCAATCCCCCAGGAGGGATCATCAGGGGGTTTAGGGATTGAGATGGAGCAGCAAATCCATCCCTGCTGGCTCACAGTGCCTGTGGATTCCTGTTGGTGCTGGATTATCCTTGGCTCAGGGCAGCCAAAGGCTTTTCCACACGGACCTGGGACCATCCTTGTGCTCAGAGCTGCTCCTCTGCTGTGTGTCCAGAGTTTGGTGCTCTGGAGCAGCTCTCTTCAAGCCTGGTTTTGGAAAACTCACCCTGGTGGCCGCAGGTGCCAGGGGCACAGCAGGGAGGGATGGCTGCCCAGCACTCTGCTGCAAAAAAACTCCAGGTTTTCTATTTTTTTAAAAGGACTTTTCCTATTTTTCCCCATCCAAACCCAAAGAAAACCTTCCTTACCTCTGTGCCCCATCAGGTAAATTGGGTTATTGTTAATTATTAATTATCACACTCATATGCTCCAATATTTTGCCTCCTATCCTGCGTGCTCCCAGTGTTCCCTATGGCTGGAGGAATTAGGGAAACAGAGCCACTCCTGATGAGGCACTCAGGCAGAGCAGCACATACAGCCTGGGAGAAGGAGTAAAACACGGTGCAAAAGCCCTTTATTTTGGAAAAAAACCCCTTTTCCCTGAAGCCATGCTCAGTGACATATGGTGCCACGGCGCGTGCCAGCTAAGGTGCTCCAAAACGTGTTCCTCTGGCTCAGGAAAGGACTTGGAGCAAAACCATTCCTGTGGGGATGATATCACTGATGGAAGGAGGAAAAATCCTCCCCCTGGCTTGGCCTGAGTGTTTGTTTGGTGGGAATCAGGAGGAGAAGTCTGACTGGAATCGCATGGGGCTGCTCCTTCCCTCCTGGCACAGCCAGGCATTGTCCCCCTAAACAGGGAATGTTCCCTGGATGTGGAACAGCAACAGGGCAGTGAGACACGATGCCTCCACTGTCCTCAGGCTGGACAGCCCAGAGGGAGCTCATCGGGGGGCAGGAAGGTGTTCCCTGGTGCTGGATGAGCCAAAGAGCCAAAGAGCTCGTGGCTCTCCCAGAGGTAAAATCAGGGTTGGAGCAGCACTGCTGGCAGAAGTCACCCCTGCAAGCCAGGACCAGGCAGGGGCTCATTCCAGCTACCTGGAGAGAGGCTTTTGAGGCAAATCAGCTGTTTTTCCACAGAGATGGATGATTTTATCAGCCACACTCCTGCCCACTACCCTCCAACTCCCCCAGTGCCGGGCTTGGGCAGCAGCACCTCACACCCCAACCCACCACGGAGTGCTGGTTCTTCCCACCGGGCTGGGATGGAGCAGCACTGGGAGAAGTTCCACCTTTGCAGTGGCAGCAGTGAGGAAATGGCCTCATTTCCACCAGGAATTATGCAAAGCCTTTGAATGTAGGGCTCCACACTCTCCCCAGCGGCGCCCGGCCCCCGACGGCCCCGATTTGGGGAGGCTGGCGGGCTCCGAGCGCTCGTTTGCCACCCTGATTAGTCAGCACTGCTAATTATAGCTGTGCTTTTCCTTCTTGGAGCTCCTCAAGCACCGTTGGAGTAACAGGGAACAACGGAGGCGCCGGAACAAGGCTGGATCCGCTCGCTGCGGAAAAGATGCTGGGATAAATCTGTGGGGGAACATTCCAGCAGCGCGGCTCTGAGCCCAACTCGGGGGTCACAAGGCAGTGAGCTCATGGATTTGTCAGCTCAGCCACAGGATGCTCCCACAGGAGGGTGGGAAAGGCTTATGGGATGCCAGGAGGTGATGACGTTTCCCCGAGGAAAAGATGTAAAGCCGATTTTAATACTGCTGGAGGTAAAAATGATGGAGAATTGGAATTCTGGTTATTCCTCTGTACCACCAGCATGACCTGAAACAGCAGCCCTTGCTCCAGCTTTGCTTCCCAGTGGGCTGGGCCTGGGACACCCATGTCAGTAGTGATTGCCACCCTGGTTTTAACTTGCCACCCACTTGTTTCAACCAAAGAAAAGCACAAAGTCAAAGGCAGAATGAGCCCCAAGTCGAGCCCTGCTGTGGGCTGGGAGCTCCCAGCATCCTCACAGGGCAGTGCCACAGGAAAACCTGTCTTGTGCAGCACTGAGCTTTCTCCCAAGGGCCAAAATCCAAGGAGGATGATGAGGAATGGAGGTGGGAGACTTTTTCCATGCTCAGCAGCATTCCCAGGTGAGGCTGGTGGCCTCTTGCTCTGTAATTACAGCATCAGGCTTGTCTTCGCTTCACTTGGATCTTCACTCCTCACCCTTGAGTCTGTAATTTAAATACAGATAAAGCATGTCTGATGTATGAATATTGTCAGAATGCTCTTGCAGCTACTCAGGGAGCTCAGAACATTAAATACAACTTCAAAAAGTAGATTAGTGAGCGTTGAAAACAGGCTGTGCAGTGGCACATCCTCTCATGTGCAACAGGACTGTTCTGGGGACAGCAAGCCCTGGTTTAGAAGTGGCCAGAAAATGTCATTTTTGTCACCAGAAAATCTCAACATTCTCGGCGTACCCCAGTGGCCCTGGCACAGACAATTTCCCCATCAGACACAGACAGAACCTCCTGGAGCCGAGTGGGATAACACCTGCCAGGGACTGGTATTTGCTGCAGGAGGTAGGAAAAGCATCCTGGGATTGTGGCAAACTTGTGCTGGGATGTGGAGAGGGGGAACTGAAGGAGGGAAGGAAGGGAATGGTGCCGGGTGTTTGAGAGGGTGTCTGCAGGGAGAGTGCAGGAATGCTGGAGGGAACAGGAGGTCCAAGGCAACTCCAGCGAGCCCATGGGGTTCAGGATCAGCTGGGACCCTCTGGAGTGTGCATGTCCATGCAAAGGGCAGCTCCAGGTGACAAGGGCCAGGCTGGGGCCGCTGGTGTGAGCTGCGTGTGCCCACCCTCGCTCAGCCTCGCCACCGCCTGCACCTGGTGCCCGAGGGCTGCAGCCACCGGCTGGGGACAGCGGGGACATCCCTGCTCAGCCCTACGGCCCCTCGTGACCCATCCTGGGTGGGCTCTGACCCCACAGACCACCGCGCACGGCCGGCACGTCCCCTCTCCGGCAGCCGAGGGGAGCCAGGCAAAGCTCCTCGCTCGCCTCCCCTTTCCCGGGCGGTGCGTAATTACCGGGAGCGGGAGCGAATTCATTCAGCTCCTCGCTCGGGTTTCCTCCGCCCCTTCTGATGCCGCTGCTGTCGCTCGGCTCACGGCGCTCGGTCACGCGCCCGGCGGCCCCAGGTAGATGACGATTCGAGTCCCCTGGGATGGGGCTTGGCCTCATTAGGAACCCAGATGCTCCAAATTGGGGCGGTTGGGTTCAGCCAAAATCACTGGTGTTCACCTAAATATCTCTGCACATCAGGAGCTGGAGGTTCCTTCCCCAGCGCTGAGCTGGCTGCACCGCAAAGCCCCAGCCTGGAAGAGAGAGGGGGATGAAAGAGGGAAGCCGGAGTGTTATGAAACCAGTAGGGAGAAGGGGAGAAGGTGTAGCTGGAATCCTGTGGATCCAGGAGCTGAGCATCCCTGCTTTGATGATCCTGCTTCCAAAATGAATCACGGAGCCATTTATGGCTGGAAAAATAATCGTGTCTTTGGGATTTGTTCCTTTCCAGGCTGTTCCTTTCCCAGGCAGCCGGGAAGGAAGCCCTGGGGACTGGTGGGTGCTGCCGTGAGGGGGACAGACCCCCACACCCAGCGTCCCGGGTGGGCAGCCCACGCGAAGCTCCCAGGTGTTGGTCCTCCTCACCCCAGCTTTTCGGAAGCCCGCGTGGGGCGAAGGCTCTGGGGTGCGATGTTTCCCTGTGGAGGGATGCCCCTGCCCCAGCCTGGCTGCACGGGACCCCCGAGCACCCCCAGCTGCCGTGTCCTGGAGGCGCGGGGGGAACCGAGTGCCGCCGTCCTGGACATTGTCCTTGAGGAGCGCGGCAGCGGAGCCGCGCCACGCCGGATCAGCGCCCTCCCTTCGCATCCCCGCGTCCCTCGGCACAAGCGGTAAAAATAAACCCTGCGAGGCGCCGGGGCCTGGCTGGTGCCCAAGCTGCATCCGCAGGACGCAGGTGCAGCGGGCCCCGACCTTGGGGAGGTGCGTCGGGGTGGCGGCGGAGCTCATGAATGAACGATCGGCGGGGCGGGTGCGCGCACCCCCCGCGTGCCCGCGGGTGTGGATGGGGATGTGGAGCAGGGAGCCAGCCTTGTTGTTATTCTGATCACAGCGGCTCTGATTCACAGACTTGGATCATGAATATAAGTGAAGACTTTGACGTCAGAGTTGAGATTTATCAGCAGATCCAATGGGGCAGGAATATTAAGTGCAAGTCGATGCCAGCTCTCTGCCAACGCTATTAGCGATGCTCGCCGAGGAATGAGGCTTCGCACCAAGGGCTGGAAGGACCGGGAAGGAAAAAAATAAAAACGGGGTGGGGGGAGCAAGCTGATCCTCGAGCATTAAAACCAGGTAAAGCAACAACCCCCGGCGTGGCGGCTGCATGCGGGAAGGGGCGATGGTGGCGGCGGGGGATGCCAGCGGGCTGCGACCTTCACACCTTGGCTGCCCACCCCGGGCGGGGGGGATTTGCTCCGCAGAGCAGGGCAGGATGCTGCCGCCGGCTGGGAGCATCTTGCACCAGCCTTTTCCAAAGGAGGGAAAGGCAGGGAGGAAGGAGAAACTTAACGTAGGCTGTCCCTTGCCGCTGCCTTCTCCTTCCATCAGCGGCTCCGCATACAGGCGCTGGCCTATTAATAGTGTTTATTTTTACTCACTGCACGCAAAAAAGAAAGGGCTGCGGGAGGGGGAGCTGAGGGGTTGCGCTATAAATAGGTAGCAAAGGTGGCCGTGCCCCGGGGAGCGGAGGAGGAGGAGGAGGAGGAGGGGGCGGCCGGTTCTTCACCGGGTGCGCAGTGGCTGCGGACCCCGCATGGAGCCGAGCGCATGGAGGCGGCTGCGGGCAGCGGGGTGATGAGTTGTGCTCGGCCTCAGCCCGGCAGGAGGAGCGGCAGATAGCGGCCAGGGGTGCGTGTGGGGCTGCGGGGATGGAGAACCGGGGATGGAGGGGCTCGATCCCGAGGAAGCTGCAGTCGGGCTGTTGGGGGAGCGGGAGGGGATTCTGCGGGCGGGGGCGGCCCGGTGC
>VZRF01002584.1:509164-528034 GCA_013396875.1 Vireo altiloquus
GGCCGGGCCGGGCACGGCGGCACCGGGCGGCGGGGCCGCGGCCGCGGGGTCCGTGAGCCCCTGGGACATCGCACTGTGCGCCACGGGCACGGCGGTGGCGGGGGAGAACGCGCTGGTGCTGGCCGTGCTGTTCTACACGCCGAGCCTGCGGGCGCCCATGTTCCTGCTGATCGGCAGCCTGGCGCTGGCAGACCTGCTGGCCGGCCTGGGGCTAGTGGCCAACTTCGCCGTGCGCTACCTGCTGCGGCCGCCCAGCGAGGCGGCGGAGCTGGCGGCGGCGGGGCTGCTGCTGGCCGCCTTCTCCGCCTCCGTCTGCAGCCTCCTGGCCATCACCGTGGACCGCTACCTGTCGCTGTACAACGCGCTCACCTACCACAGCGAGCGCACGCTGGGCTTCACCTGCGCCATGGTGCTGCTGATGTGGCTGCTGTGCCTGGGCGTGGGGCTGCTGCCCCTCCTGGGCTGGAACTGCCTGCGGGACCAGAGCGCCTGCAGCATCCTGCGGCCCGTCACCAAGGACAACGCGGCCGTGCTGGCCGTCACCTTCCTGCTCCTCTTCGCCCTCATGATGCAGCTCTACCTGCAGATCTGCAAGATCGCCTTCCGGCACGCCCAGCAGATCGCCGTGCAGCACCAGTTCATCGCCACGGCGCAGGCCACCTCCACCCGCAAAGGGCTCTCCACGCTGTCGCTCATCCTCGGCACCTTCGCGCTGTGCTGGATTCCCTTCGCCATCTACTCCCTGGTGGCCGATTCCAGCTACCCCGCGGTCTACACCTACTCGCTGGCGCTGCCTGCCACCTGCAACTCGCTCATCAACCCCATCATTTACGCCTTCAGAAACCCAGACATCCAGAAGTCGCTCTGGCTGGCCTGCTGCGGGTGCATCCCTTCCACGTTCTCCTCCAGACCAAGGACATCCAGCGACGTGTGAGGACTGAGCACGGAGCCAGAGGTGCTCCCTGGCTCTCCTCCTCCTTCTCTTTTTCCCCTCTGTCGTTATTGTTTTCTACCGGGAGGAGGCTCCCCCCCCTCCCCACCCCGGTCAGCACATCTCGTTCCATGGAAGGATGGCCAAAAAGAGAAAAAAAAAAAATAGAAAAAGGGAAAAAGAAGGGGGAAAGAAAGAGAGAGAGTAGAATGATAATGGTTTCCTTTAGAAATGTTATTTTCTTACACATTTTATTTTTTATTTAAAAACACAAAACACCAAAAAAAAAGAAAAGAAAGAAAAGAAAGAAAAAAAAAAAAGAAAAAGAAAAGAAAAAGGATCCTCGTACGATGGCATTTGTCTGCTCTCGGGGTAAGGAGCCAGGGGAGCAGCGGGCCCCATCCGGGTGGTCCCAAGCCTCGGGGGCACATCCCATGGGGAGGGAGCGGGGGGGCAGGGAGGGAAGGGTCGTGTCCCCCCCCGCCCGGGCTGATCCCCACGCGTGGGGTGGTTGTGCCAATCCCCCCGAAATCAGGGCCTGCGATGCTATGCAATAAAGGGGGGGCCGCGTTCAGCACCGCGGGGGAGGAGAGCTCCGGCCGGGGGGGTGGCGGAGCAGGGACGCGGCGATTCTGCGTCTCTGTGGTTGGCGAAGCACTTTGAGAACCTGCGGGGTGAAAGACGCTTTAGGTGTGGCTTGTTTGGGCTGTCGCAGGGATGGGGGTACCCGGGGAATCCATTCCCTCCTTCCCTCCCCCCGAAAGTGTGACTGGGGCAGGGCTGGCGCTGTGGGGGTGATGAGGGCAGCTGGGAGGCCACAGAAGGGCTCTCCTTGTCCCCCCTTCCACAAGGCTTGTTTACATGGGGTGGGATTTCCATCCAAAGAGGGATCCAGGCTTGCTGGAGTCCCCGAGGGGGAGTCACCGCTCGTGTCATTGCTGATGCTGCCAGCTTACCTTGCTCCCTCAGAGAAGCGCCAGGCCCCGACATTCCCGTGCTCTGTGCTGTGCTTTGTGGTGTTAGTGAGACCATGACGAAGTGTCCTTTATCCTGTGCTGTCTTTTGGCCGGGAGGTGGAATCGTGCATTCCCTGAAAAAAGCAAACAAGGATCCAAGCGACAGGCTGGGGGTGGCACAGCCTGGGTGGCTCAGGGCACAGGGAGGTGCTGCCCAGGGTCCTGGCATGGGGGGCTTGGGAGACCCTCCAGCAGCTGAGTCTGGTACCCAAACATTGTCTGCTTTGCAGTAGAGAAACTGTTGTGGTGTTGAAGAGGGACTTTGGAGAGGGTGGGTGGTGACAGGACACAGGGAATGGCTTCCCAGTGCCAGAGGGCAGGGATGGATGGGATACTGGGAAGGAATTCCGGGCTGGGAGGGTGGGCAGGCCCTGGCACAGGGTGCCCAGAGCAGCTGTGGCTGCCCCTGGATCCCTGGCAGTGCCCAAGACCAGGCTGGACATTGGGGCTGGGAGCAGCCTGGGACAGTAGAAGGAATGTTCCTGCTTTGTGAGGCTGCAGAGGGTAGGAAGTCACTTTATAGCTGGATACAGACAGACCCAAGTGGATTTTCTCTGGATCTGTGCAATGAATCTCTCGCTCCTCAGAGCTAAGTGCACATGAGAAAGCTCTGAATCTCCCAAGTGTGCCTGGGGCTTGGACTTATTTTCTACCTGTGAAAGGTGGCCAGTCTCTGAGTTTTTATGTTTTGTGAGTTTGGGGTTTTTTTCTTAATTTCCTTTCTCTGACGAGTACCTTGGAGAATGGGCAGTAGGCACAATGTTGAATCAATGTAAGTTTAAAAGTAAATATATATATATAAGAAAGACTAATATTTATACAAACACTTTACTCATTCTATTTCTTCTGGTTTCTTAAGTGCAGCCAGGTCCCTGCAGTTCCTCAGTGTGAAAACTCAATAGCTTAAACCCTTTTTGAAACATTGTGAACATTTGAAATGTTTTTGTACAACCACCCTAGCTAGAAGACAGGATTTGTTTCTCTGGGCAGCTCATTTTGTATCTTTAGATGAAAGGTAGTTTAACTAATCAGCTCTAGAGAAACCTTGACTCGAAGAAAGTTGCATTTTCTTGGCTTTCCAGTAAATTCCCTGCTGCTGAAAAGCTTGATTTTAACAATGTTCCTTTTAGAGTTCAGCTGCTCACTTAAAACGCATCTCAGTTTGAGGGATACATTGATAAGCTTTGCCAAAGTCAAGTAAGGATCAACGGGAAAAAAATTCTCCCTGTGGTCCTCCATAACAAGAGGAGAAAGATTTGGGATGTGAGGAGCTAAAGCTGAGGACACAGCCCCTGACAGAGGTTAAGAGCAGGTGGGGATGTCCTCACTGGGACACACTCACCCAAACACATTTTCAGCCACTTTGGCAAGGGCAAACTCTGAATTTTGGTCCTTGACTGCCCAGACCCAGCTCACAGTCAGGATCAAGATGCGGTACAAGCCTCAGAGTGCTCAGAGTTACTGTAAAATAATGATCTCATTCCTCTTCACATGATGGTCTAGCACCTCACTCTTTGAGATGTTGCAGCTGCCCATGGAAGTTGTTAAAAGCACTTGTTAGGTTTCAGGAAAAGTCTCAAGAAATCTCCTCTAAAAAAATCCTATTTTGATAAATTGGCATTTTTGCATTCATTCCCCTAAAGAGAAATAGTGCAATTCCTACGTGGTTTATTTTTTCTTCCCCTTCACTATTTTTCCTCTCCTATTTACCAGTGGCAAGGGGGGAAATGAGGACAAGGGAGAAAGAAGATGAAGAGGTTTAGGTTCACCTGCCATGCATTGTGCTGTGGAAACCTCTGACCATTTTACTGCACCTTTGCTTCAGTGCTGTGGTTTGGGGTTGGTTTTATTTTGGTTTCGTTTTCTATAGAGAAAAGCTTTTACTGGAAAAGTTTGGAGTGGCAGCGTTGGGCATCAGTGGGGATGCTGGATTTTGGATCCTCCTTATGCTGAACATCAGGAGAGTTAATTTAAAACCTTAAATCACTCGCCGAGGCAGCGTTGCTCAGTGCAGGGTGGGAATGTCCTGGTGTTTGGGGCTGGCTTTGGGATGTGTTTAGTGTGGAATTCAGGGCCTTTGGATGAGGTTCTGGTGCCATAAAGAGGGAGCAGCTCCCATGAATGTAACGTGGATGAGGCATTGGTGATGAGGGAAGCACAGGTAAACAAAATGGGGTTTCCATCTGGATTTTAGTACAGTGAATCCTCTGCGGATTCGCTGAGGATCCAAAACTCGGTGAAATGAGCCCAGCAGCTCCTGTCCACCTCCTGGGCACCACTAGAAGGACACAGAGCAACTGGAGCACATCCCAGTTCTCCCTGTTTTCTGGTGTTGGAGGTACTGGGAGGCCTCCTGCAGCTGGGATTCTGTATCACAGTTAAACTGAGGTCTCCAAAAGCCTCTGATGTAATGACTGCACTTTCCAGCTGATAAAAGGGGGCAGTGGCAGTCCTGCAAAGCACAGGGCCTTTGGCTCACTGGAAATTTGCAGGTGTCCTTTGATTTCCACAGAGTCTCCACAGCCACTCCAGGTGGAAACTCGATGTGCCTGGAGAGGGCTGGTGGAGGTTTGGTTGGGAAGAACTCCCTGTGCTCACCTTGGCCGGGATCTTGCCACTCTATCTTCAAACTCTGAGCTTTGCAAATAGTTTTTGATAAAGGATGAAAGACCAGAGCTTAGATTGTTTTCCCTTCTGGGAGCTGGTCTGGATCCACAGCAGCAGAAATGGGGAGAAAACTGGTCCTGAGTAATTACAGGTGGTATCCAACCAGCCCTGAGCCTATGGCAGGGATCAGCACAGCCAGGGAAATGAATCCACTGCTTATTTGCTGATTTATTTACAGATTTCTGGGTGCCTTTGGCTTTTCCACCACGAGCTGGTGGCCAGCAGAATGTAGGTGTGAAAAGCTTTTGGTGTCGGTGCTTGGCTGGTTGAGTCAAGGGGATGTGGAAGGGGCGAGGAGGAGAAGGAAGGAGAAAACATTCCTGGAATACACTGTGACAAGGCCACCGTGGGGTGGGATGTAACCACAGCTGCCCTGAGGTTCTTGGAGATGTGCCAGGGTTGGGGGGAGCTTGTGCATTTACAACAAGCCCTTGTCCCTGTCCCAGCACGAGAAATTTAAAAGAAATCACAAAAAAAATAAACAAACCACCAAACAATTAAATTTTACAGACTTTACCAACAAAGCTGCTTAGTTTTATTTTGGGTTTTTTCTTTTTATTTTTCCATTTTGGTCAGTTTGGGACTTTGAGCAGTGAAAATGTGTCTCTTTAGCCAACTTCATGTCAGCAAACCAGCAGTAAAGATCTCAAGGGTCTCAGTCCTGATGTGGCAGCCCCAGTTTGTTCATGTGAAAGAGCTTTAATTGACCCTCGAAGGAACGCCCAAGAAACCATTACTGTTCTCATTAGGTGATGAAGTACCTCTTTCTTGTAAAAGCGACAAATTTGGGGTGGGGAGACCTTTCAAAAGCCATTGTTACTCACTTGTATTGGTGTGTCCTGACCAGCATCGAGCCTCACGTCGTTGTTAACGATGAATTAATCACTTCTAATCGTCAGGAGTAATTGTTGAATGCACATGGTATTTCCTTGTAATTCCTCTCCTTCATGCTCAGCCTTCCCTCGTGGCGAGGCGAGGCAGCTTCACTGGGACCATTTGCACCTCATCTGTTGTCAGTGCAGCTGCCCACTGCAAAATCCCCCCCAAAATCCACCCTTCCCGCTGTCCCTGCAACCCTGGGAATGGAGCTTTCCCATTCCCACCGGGAAACTCTGCAATACAGAGCATTACAGAGAGAAAAGGAGGTTTTCAGCAGAGGAGACCCAGAGGTGGCCCAGAGCTCTTTAGCCCCTGATTTTGAGGGATGTGGATAAACTGTGGCCAAGGGTTGCAGTTCCTTCCCAGATTCCACTCGATGCCAGGTGCGGCTGTGTCCTTTCCGAGGTGTTCCCAACGTGAGGATGCTGCAGCAGGCAGGGCTCTGGATGTCCCACAGCACCTCGTGTCCCTGGCTGCTGGAACCACAAGCACAGGTTTATGGCCTTATTGCAGGCTCTGGGAGCTGGGAAGCACCTGGCTCGTCCCAGGAAAAGCTTTTTATTTTCTAGCTGGGCTGAGGATGTGGAGCAGCGCTGGCTGCAGCCCTGGGCCCTGCCTTGCCTTTCCTCTGCACCACAGGGACAAGGACTGGGCTGGTGTCTGATGTCCCCCGGGAGCAGGTCAGAGCACATCAGCCCCCGGGGTAAAGAGCATCCTCCCTGCAAAGGGAATCCTCCAGCCTGGAGGCAGGGATGAGTTTCTGGTGGCAGAGCCCAGCAGGAAACTGCCCCGGAGCCAGAGCCTGCCCTGCGCTCACCCTCCTGGGGCTCTGAACCTGGCCTGGCTTCTGGAGTCGCTGTCAGCAGCACAGACAGGATGGGAATCAATCACCCCCATTCCCTGCCTCCCATCCTACCTGATCCCCCAGGAACGAGGCCATTCCACAGCAACCAGGACAGCGCCTTGTTCTGCTGTTAGTGCTGTCATGAGCCTTCTAACTTGGCTGGGAAAGTTGATCTCAAAGGAAAATGTACAGTTATCATTCAATTATGGTTAAATCAAGCCCCTTCGATGCACTTTATGACTGAGTGAAAACAAATCAATGCTGTTATTGCACTGTATCTCTATTGTGTATAATATTATACACTCATCTGTAAGAGTAATTTATTTTTATTACTGTAAATAAAACTGTTGAAGTGATTTGTCAAGAGGATATCCAAAAATAGGGGGAGGGGGGGTTAAAATTAAAACCTTTGAAGATCTGGGCTCCTGTCCCAGGTATGTGCCATGCTCTGTGTGTCTGTGGTTTTATTTCAGAGTCCAGAACTGGTCTCTGCTTTCCCTCACCTTGGGTCTGGGTTTCCCCTGGGATCAGGAGGAGCTGGATGAGGACAAGAACTGCTGGAGACACAAAGGGGTTGGGAAGGAACAGCTCCTGCTTCTCGGAGCCTCCAAGCACACACAAAGCTTTCCCATCAGCAAAGCAGCCCTCTCATCACCCAGGCAGTCCGGGATTAAACACCCTTGGGAATTAATTGATCTTTGAGAGTTTGATTCTCCAAATGAAGGGTTTTAGAGAGATCACAGCTTTCTGCTGCTCCTTCCATGCCCTGGCCTCTAACAGAAGAGGGAGCATCACAGGGCTGATTAACTCACAGCAAAAGACAAGTAGATAAAAAAGCCAAACCCAGATCTACTGTAACCTCTTAAAATCTTTATTAATTCTTTTCCTTTTTATTTTTTTCCTTTTTTTTTTTTCCTTTTTTTAAATTTAATCAGCACATGCATAAAGTGTCAACAGTTTGGGGTTAAGATGACATTTCTTGAACAAATGTAGTTACAAGCGGTGCCTCGGATCGCTCCAGGTTTCCTCTCTACCCTGTACAGAAGGAAGCTCGAGCTGCGACCGACGTCGTCCCTACCTTTCCGTCCTCGTGTCACCACAGGCAGAACCCACAACACTGGGGAGAAATACACTTGTTCACACGTAGCAACTGGGTAGGGGAGATAGAGACGGGCAGCAACATCTACTCACCTACTGACTAAGTGCACATGGTTAAAGACCCCACCAGACAGCGAACATCTCCTTTGTTAATCTCTGCTTTATAATAACAGGAGTCCATCATGGCCTGGAGGGGGTCACCCTCCCTTGGGAAGGTGCCTGTCTCCCATCAGCTCCTCCTACCACGTGGAAAATCTAAGGAGACTAAGGAGACTAAATCTAATTCTTCTGCTGTGATTAAAAAAAGGAGCCTTTAGCAGGAGGGTTGGCGCAGCCCCGCCAAGGCTGAGGTGTCCCTGTCCCCTCTGTGCCACCCCTGCACAAAGAGCTGGAGCCAACCTCCACCAAGAGCAGCCTGAGCCCTGGCTCCAAGCTCTGTGAGTGATCAGTTGGTGCCAAAAGGGGAGAAAACTGCTCTGGAAATGCCCATCTGGAGCTGGCAGCTTGCTGATGCTCCGTTTTGGGAGGATTGGTGCCCCAGGAGGTCTCCTGAGCTCAGAGTTTGGGTAGTGCAGAGGGGGTTTGGGGGTCTGAGGTGCTTTGATCCGCAGGGCATTGGAGATGAGCCTCATCAGTCTTCAAATCCCCCCAAAATAACTCTCCTACAGCACCCGGCCTCACCCAGAGGTGTTTGTGCTCCGACTTGCTCAGATCGGCATGGAAAACTGGAATGAGGTGGCTCTTGTCCTGCTGCAGCAGCTGGGGTTGGACAGCAGGAGGAGGAGGAGGAAGAGGAAGGCTCTCCTGAATGCTTGCCCCACGACAGCAGCACCCCACAGCACGTGCGTGCCCCAGAGCAAAGCAGGGACAGGGTTTGTCCCCTCCCCACGCCCCCCGTGCCCTCTGGGGACTGTCACAGCAGCACTGCCACATGCCCCTCGCTGCCCGAGCAGGTTTCCTTGGGCTGCCCAAGATGGGAGTGAAAAGTGCTCCCCCCGAGCCACCCCTGTGGAAGGAGGAATCCCAGAGGATCCCGTGGGGTCTGGGCAGCTCCAGGTTTCCGTGCCCAGGTGAGCTCTACCCATTCCCCACCCACCTTGGGCAGCTCCCTGGCCACGCCAGAGGGACCTCCAGGAAAGGCACTTGTGTGGTGACAGGAGCTGCCCTGGCCTCACGGTGTTCCCAGCAGGAATGCTGGATCCAAGCCCTCTGTGTGGCATCTGAAAGCAGAGGGCAGGAAGGTGCCAGCACCGCTCAGCATCACCCCAAACTCCTGCTGGGGACACCCTGCTTCACATCCCCCCAGCGAGTCAGGCAGCCCCAAAATTAAGGAAGTCTATTAAGGTGAGGAGCCACCAGCTCCAGAATGTCCTAAAAATGCATTTTGAAGAAAAGGGGTTTTTTGATTCATGGGGATTTGGGCAGGTTGGATGGGACTTGGGGCAAACTCGTGGAAAGTGTCCCTGCCCGAGGTATGGAAAAACCTGAATGGAAACCCAAAAAATTCTGAGATTCTATGATTTTCTTTTTTTTTCCGATCTGCTCTGAGCTAAAACAAAAAGCAACCCGAAGAGCAGCCCCATCTGTGGAAAACTGGCCAGAACTACAGCTAGAGCTGCAACACCTCAGTGTAAGATTGAATTTGGAGGGGAGGCAGTGATGGGGGTGGTGATGCTCACGACGATGATTTCTGGAGGCCTGACCAGGCTCTGCCAAAGCCGTTCCTGCTGCCAGCAGGAAATCACCTGCTCTCCACGGGCATCACAGGAATGCCCCTGGCTCCAAGTCCTCTTCCTTGCTAACACAAGACTTTCATGGTTTTTCCATGGCAAGAAGAGATTTTCCATGGAGTTGGTGCTCCCAGCCGAGGCATCACCAGCACTGGGAAGAGGTGAAAATCAATAGGATTTGAAACACTTGAGCTGGGGAGGAGCCTCCAGGGACAAAAACACCTCCTATAGGGGCAGGAGAGCCTCTCCTTGCTGTGCCGGGGGTGATGTGATTATTGCTTTTCCTTAAGCACCGTTTCCTGGGATCTGGTTTTGGGAAGTGGTTCTGGTGGCACCTGCTTCGTTCTGCTGCTGACTGACTGGGAAGTGTTGCTGTGTCTGACCTTCCCCCGAGGTCTGAGGGAAGGAAAAGGAACAGTTTATCCTTCTGGAAATCACGTGTGAACATTTTTTTTTGCTTTTTAGTTTTTGGGGGTGGTTTGCTTTGTTTGTTTATTTTTGGAATTTTTTTTTTTTAAATTTTATTTTTAGATTTCTCAACTGAGCCACCCCAAATCCAAGGGTAAATTTTAAATTGTCCATCTTAATGGTTTACTCACAGCAGCCTGTGGATCATGAATGGTCCAGAGGAACTGCTGCCTTTTGATGACTGAAACACAGCAGTAAGAGCTGGGAGTTCACATCCCTCCCTCTCCCTCAGGTGGTTATTCCGCAGCACATTTTATTTTTATTGTATTTGAGGGTCAACACCAAAACCAAGGGGGAGCAAAACCAGCTGCCCTGGCTGCTGGGGGATGCTTTGGGGCTGTAAATGTCCAAAATGACAGAGCCCCAAGGAGGAGGTGAGGCAGAGCTACAAACGTGCCAGAAATGCCCCTTGGGCACCTCCACCCCTCCCTGGCTGCACACAGAGCTCCTCTCTGCCTTCTCAAAGCCCTCCCATGGCAGAGTCACCTGAGTTTCTCCATCCTCACCTGGACTCAGCTTTCCCTGAGACCTGACTCAGCTCCTTTCTGCCACAGCTCAATCCCACACTGACCTGGAGAACAGATTTATTCCCCCTGCTGCCCTTTGTGGGTTTGACCTGACTGAGGTTTCCCCTGTGCAGGCTGCTGGGAGCATCACCAACCTAAAACGCTGGGCTGGCTTCTTTCTGCTTTATTTTCTCCTCTCTGCACCCTTTAACCTTACACAGAACCGAGTGCTGGAATTACCACTGAGCTGAAAATCCACCCCGAGCCAGCTCAGCCCCCTGGCATTGCCACCGTGGGAAAAGTGGGCAGGGAAAGGCTCCTTTCACACACACTTGGGCTCAAAACCACCAGTGAGAGGTTTAATCCTGTCCCTGGGAGGAGTGAGAGGTTACAGGCACCTACTGGGAGATGCCCAGGGGAGGGTGAAGCATCAGTGGCTGTTGGAGCCCTGGAAGCTGAGAATTTTAAATTCTCTGTGCTGAAAGGCACTGATCCGTAAGAAAACACCACATTTGATCTGAGGCCTTGGGATAAGCTTCCAAAATCGAGTGATAATGTTAAAAACACACATGTGTGGCTTGAATAGAAGGTGTGGTGTCACAGGGTGAAAAATTTAAGATTTAATTTTTTTAAAAAATTAAGATTTAAGGTTTTGGAATATAGCAATACATATAATTATACATGTGTCAAGATGGAGGTTTTAGGGTGTTGGCCAAATACTTCTTTTTCACTTTCTTCTTCATGGATTTAGATGGTGTCTTGCAACTGGATAAGAAAATCTGCCCTGCTGAACTTAGGAGTTTAAGTGTTGGTTTAAAAATAAAAATATTTAAGTGGCAACTCATTATTGGACAAATTGTCCTTGAAAATTCTTTGCAGAGCCAGAGAATCGCCATTATAGCCTTGTTCCACCCTGTTAACAGAGCTCACAGCTCCTAAGACTGTGACATAGACAAGAACCAATAAATAACTGAGCCCATCCCTTGCTGCAGGCTCTGCCTCAGCCTGGTGACACCAGCAGGACAGTGCCCTCCCTTGGGGACATCCTCTTGTCCTCCTGCCAGCCTGCCTGAAGGCTTTGGGGCAAACACCTCCTCCCTGAAGTTCTCAGCTGTGGGGTTTGGTTTGGTGGTTTGGTTTTTTTTTATTTCCTCCACCAGCAAAATGCAGGCACAGTTTTCACGAAGAGAAGGTGGAGCTTGAGAGAGTGAGCCTAGAAAAGCTGGGCTTTGTCCGAGATCCCTTTCCCGGGGGCAGTGGGACTCCTCAGCTCTGCTGGGTCCCCACAGTGACTCTGCAGCCCCTCCACCTCTGTAACAGGTAAGAGCAGCTCCACCAGCCCCTGCTGTTTTTTTCTCTCACAAAGGGTGATTACTCTTTCTAAATTACCTAAATAAACCAAATTTCTCTTCGCTTACAAACAGTTCTGTGACTGTATCTACATTGATAGCGCTCTACCAGAAACATCACCTTAAATATTGCCTTGAATTTTTACACCACTTCTGTCTGAACCTGCTCCAGGTTTACACAAAAAAAAAACCAAACCAACCCTCTTTGATTCTCAAAAAGACTGAACTCCTTCAAATCTGGGTTTGGGTTGAGAGTGTCTGAAGGGCACATTTCCCAAAGGCTTTCCCAAAGAATTGGGACACCAAGGTGGCTGCACTGGCGCTCCCAGGCATGATTCCCACCCCATCCATGGTCATCCCAGAGAGCACAGCTGTGTGGGGGCTGGCAGAGGCCTGCCCCGAGGGCACAGGGACCCGTTCAGGGACAAACCTGGCGTGGCTTGGCTCTCCTGGGCTCTGCTCAGGCACTTCTCACATGGGGGAGCGCAGGGGCAGGAGAGCCCCGGGCGCTGTGGCCAGTGGGGGTGGACGTGGTCGTGGTGCTGCTCAGGGGTCACCTAAGGAAGGGACAACAGTCCTCGAGGTGCTGCTGCCCAGTCGAGGGTAAATTAATGGGTGAGTGAGTGTTTGAGGCTTCTAAAGTGCAGTGCAGGTTACATGGTCTTTGCTGTAGACTGTAAACTCCTCAGGACAGACTCCTTGCCCTTACTTTTATTTATTTATTTATTTATTTTTAATCTGTAAAGTGACATTCCAGCTGAGAAAACCTTACCCCTAAATAACTATTACTACTACTACAGGAAAAACAGGAATCTCGGTGAAAGGAACAGCCTGTGCTCCCCTTGCCATCATCCCATTGCTACAACCTGCCTCCCTCCAAGCAAAACTTCTGCTCATCCTTAAAGCTGAGGTGTTAATTCAGGCTCAGGGGAGTCTGCAAAGCTGCTGTTCAGGCTGTTGGGTGTCTGGAAAGGGAGAGAGATATGGAAAAGTTGCTGGGAGGAAATTTGAGGGCTCTTCTGTGGAAAGAGCTCTCTGAAGAAGCCAAGTTCAGCCTTAAGTTTGTCACTGGAGTAAAACCTTGCCGAGATGAAACAGCTGCAAAAGCAGGAGCTCTCGTGGGATGGGATGGGATGATTGTTCCCCTCTAGGCGGAAAATTAGAAATTGGGAAGTGCCCAATCCATTTTTCCTTCAGGACACTGACCCTCTAAGAGCCACCAGCACCACCGGCCAGCTCCAGTGGTCACTCCCAGCCAGGGAGACACTGAGTGCAGTGCCAGGAGTGGACACTGCAGGACTTCCACCAACCTTCAGACACCTGAGCAGGACCAGCCTTCAAACCTGGTGTAGCTTCATGGGTGTGCAGTGATCCCCACAATGTCCCTTTTCAGATGAACCTGGGACATCCACGAGGCTCCTGATGGACCCCAAGGATGACAGCCTTGCATTAATACCTCCAAGCAGAACCAGAACATTCACTGTTCCACTGGCTCCAGCCCAATCCATCTGTTTGCACACTGGATATTTCCCCTCCGCTGACAGTCATATTTATTATTTTTAATCTATGCCCATAAATTGGCAAGCAGGGGGGAGCAGATAAAATGGAAAGAGGAACTCTCAGGAGATCAGTTGGGCTCATTAAATGTTTGGCACTCCCTGATTATCCGTTGGCAAAGAAATGCCACTGTTATATTTTAACAGGGAACACGATACCTTAATGTACAGGAGAATCTCCTCAGCCCAATTCTGGTACTCTTGAGAGAGGAGAAATTCAATCATCTGTGACCTGGATTGTATTTTTTAATGTCTGCCAAGCTAGATAAAATATTTAAATATTCACTTTTATATCAGCCCACATGAGGGTTTGAGTATTTCAGGTTGTGTAACACAGCATGGCCTACTTTGGGGGAGGCTGTACAGAAATAGGCACACATGTACAAAACACTGAGTGTGCAGCATGTGGGGCAGGCAGACAGTGTTAATTAGCGTGGCACAACCCCAGCAGCACCAGCCCAGGGCAGCCAAGGAATTGGTGTCACTCCTGTTGGATTTCGAAGGTCACCCGAGCAAAAACCAGGTGAATCTGCCTCAAATAAAGGTGGTCAGGTGAAGGCACCGAGGATGGAATGGCTGTGGTGGGATTGGGGCTCTCAGTGCCACCGTGTGGCATCGATGCTCCAGCTTGGGGATCCTGGAGCTCTTTTCCCAGCTGAATGATTCCTGGTGCTTGCCTGCCCAGTGGTGCTGTTGGGAGAGCTGGGAAGAGCCAGGTGTGCCATGGTCAGACCAGAAATGGGTGCCCAAACCCAGCCTGAGGTTACGTCTGCACCAGCTCCACCAGACACCTCGCTGGGATGAGGATGGGAGATCCCATCCCTGCTATCAAGGATCCCAACCTTGCCATCAGGACAGCTTAAGGGTTTCCATGGGAGTTCTGATCCCTGGAAGAAGAGGATCAGGGTGTTTCCCATCAGCTGGCAGCACTGGGAGGTCGTGGTGCTGCTGGCTTGCTTTGGAGTTGAGAATGTGAAACACGTTTGTGTTATTGAGGGGATTTCCTTCAGCAGAATAGGATGGGTGAGGATGTGCTGGGATTGCTGAGGTGCCCAATGGGGACATGTAAGAACATAAAGGTGTGAGGAAATGGGGGTGAGCCTCTCCTGCCCCCCTGGGGCTGCCAGCTGTGCACCTGCTCTGCAGATGTGGTCTGAGCACAGGGCAGGCGAGGCCTGAGTGACCTAAATGACATTTAGGGTCCCTTCCAACCCTCCTATGATTGTCAGTGGCATCAACCATGACAGCAGCAGGGTTGACTGACAGCTGCCAGTCCCAGCACAGCACAGTGAGGGGACAGGGCAGTGGGAGGCTCCAGGGACAGCCCTGACCTGCCACGCACCGAAGGAGTCCTGCCCCAATTACCCTGGTCCCATGTGACACACACAAAGCAACTGGTGCGTGAAAAGAAGGGACTCGATCTTTTAGGGGCACTGGGCTGCTCTCCAGCTCCCACCAGGACTGGCTCAGCTTTGCAGAAGTGGGACAGTCACAGAGCCAAGGGATGAGCCAGCCCCGTGTGTCCCTGAGCCCTTTCCTTCGGGCAGTGGGACTCCTCAGCTCTGCTGGGTCCCCACAGTGACTCTGCAGCCCCTCCACCTCTGTAACAGGTAAGAGCAGCTCCACCAGCCCCTGCTGTTTTCTCTCTCTGACAAAGGGTTATTACTCTTTCTAAATTACATAAATAAACCCAATTTCTCTTCGCTTACAAACAGTTCTGTGACTGTATCTACATTGATAGCGCTCTACCAGAAACATCACCTTAAATGCTGCCCTGAATTTTTACACCGCTTCTGTCTGAACCTGCTCCAGGCCAAACCCCAGCTGCCTTCCCAAGGAAATTGTGTCCTGGGCATTGCAGGGGCTCTCTGTCTTGGCCAGCCTTTGGAAAAAAACTCTTGCAGACTTTTCCCTGCATCTCAGAGGGTCAGAATCAGAACTGAGGGCTCTCAGTGAGCATTGGGAATTTCCTGGCCACCTGCAGGGCACTGTGTCTCCCTGCCTCACCTGCTCACTCCTGCTCCTTGGGTTCCACAGATGAGCTATTCCATGCTGCTCCTTGCCTTGCCCTCTCCCACATCCCAAATCCATTTTGCCCCTCTGCTCAAGCCCACTCGGCACCACAGCTCCCAGCCCGGGTGTGGAAGGTGTCACATCCAAGGCACAAGAGACCATTTCGTGCCACTCAGGAGAAGGGAGAGCTCCTGGGGGCATTTCCCAGCAGCTGGGCAGAGGATTCACCACATCTGGCCACGAAGGGTTTGTCACTGGAGGCCAATGTGCAGACATTGGGACATTGCTCAACACCAGCATTTCCCAGGAAAGCAGCAACCTGGTCTAGTGGAAGGGAAGGTGGAACAGGGTGGTCTCTAAGGTCCCTTTCATCCCAAACCATTCTAGGATTCTGTGAATTTAAGGATCAGCATTTAGGTCTCAGCCTTATCCTCTCACCCCTTTTAAAGGTCTGGTTGCTTCTGCATAGTCAAAATACTGCTGTAGCAGCCATCACCTACAGGGCTACTGGGAGAGGCAAGGAACTGGGCACAGAGCCCAGCATTCCCCAATCGGGGACTTGTGGTATAGGGGAACCCAAAAGAGGGCCTGGGGACACCACACTGGTAAATCCATGGCTGGTCCCAGCCCATTTTCCACAGGTGGGGAACCTCTCCCAGCTCTCTGCAGGTTTTCACACCTGCCTGTGATGTTTCCAGCATTACCCACCCCTTTGCTCTGCCTCCCCGTGCCTCCTCCCTTTGCTCTGTGAAAAGTCTTCCATGAATCCTGCTCTGTTTTGATGGGACAACTGTGGTATTTTCAGTGCTGTCATAGGGGCCTGTTATCCAGCTCCTCCCTCAGTGCCCAGCCGTGGGACAGGGGATGGAGCAGGATCAGGTAGGGGGAATCAGTGCCCGGGTCTGAGCTGACCTCAACTGTACAGGCACAGTTTGTGGGGCTGCAAAGTGCAAGTTGAGAGTTTCCCTGAAAGCAGCAGATTGTCTGAGTCACTTTTTCTCAAATAACACTGAAATGGTGTCATGCTAAGGCCAAGGAGAGCCGGGCTTGGGGAAGCTCCCTGGACACCTCTGCTCCCTTGCTGGAACAGGTGAGACAAGCCTAGACAAGGCTGTGTCCCCCTGCCAGCCACACAAGCCTTGCCTTCCCCCTTTGCTCCTGGAAAACCAGCTCCGAGGATGGATACAGGCTCAGGTCACCAACACCTGGGTCTGCCCATGCAACCTGGTCCAGTGGAAGGTGTCCCTGTTCTAGCTGGGCTGGATGGGCTTTAAAGGTGCCTCCCAACCCAAACCATTCCATGATTCTCCAGGGAGCAACAACTCAACGGTGACCACTCCTACAGGACTGCAGCTAAGCGTGTCACTGTAGGGAAGGAGGCTCCAGCCCACACCCAGCCTTTGGAGCTGCCTGACCCCAAAACCACTGGCAGCAGAGTGTCCCCAAGCCCACACGGCCACCCCTGCGCTCCCGTGGTGGGACCAGCTGTGCAAACAAGGCCTCTTCTCCAGGAGCTTCTCGTTATCACAATTGACATTTAGCTGAAAAAGCACTGCTGCCTCTGGGGCTCCCTTCTCTCGCAAAGCACACTCAGGGCCAGTCTCCGGTCTTGCTCCAGGTGTAAATCTGGAGTAATCCTATCAACCTGCCTTCAGAGAATTTTGGAAGTCATTAACTGTGAAGGTGCTGCTAATTTCTGCTCTCACTGCCTCCGAGGTGTATCCTACCGGTGCTGCTGCCGTTGCTGCTGCTGCCCGAAGGGTTTTGGACATAGTGTAAAAGCAAAGCTCCTGCCCGAGCGGGGCCACCTGCGCCCGCCGGCAGCGACGTTGGGGAAGGCGCCTATACACACCTGGAACGGAGCCGGGAGCTCCCCCCAGCCCAGCCCGGGGCCCCTCAGTCCGACCACTCGTTATCGTCCAGCTCGGAGTCGTCGTCGGACTCGCTGTACTCCACGGCGATCCGGCGCGACAGGATCGTCGCCACGTCGTTGCCCACGGGCTCTTTTTTGGCCTCTTGTTCCCACTGCTCCTGGACTTTCCGGAGTTGGATCCCTGTGGGAAAGAGAGGGAGGTTTTAGGGGTAACCCATGAGTGCACCCAATGTGCAGTGTCCCCCCAGTCATAAAGTATTGGCTGAGAGGAGAGGGCTGCTGCCCTGGTGATTATAAAGTTATATGGGATAATAGGATAGGATAGGATTGGTAGGACAAGGGGGAATGGCTTTAAACTGAGAGAAAGTTGGCTTGGAATGGTTCTCAGGAAAAAATTACTCCCTATGAGGGTGGGGAGGCCCTGGCACAGGGTGTCCAGAGAAGCTGTGACTGCCCCTGGATCCCTGGAAGTGCCCAAGGCAAGGTTGGATGGGGTTTGGAGCCACCTGGGATAGTGGAATGTGTCCCTGCCATGGCAGGGGGTGGAACAGGATGGGCTTTAAGGTCCCTTCCAACCCAAACCCTCCTGTGATTTTATGAATGCGTGTGATTACAAAGCTGTATCCTAAAATAAAGCTCCTCCTCTGCTTCCACTCAGCCTGAAGACGTGGAACCTTCCGGAAGGTCAAATTTACCATTTGATTTGCCAGAAAGGGAAATACGAGCGACTTTGGAGCACATCATCCACTACAGCCCGGGAGGAAGCCACGTGCTGGAGAGCTGCCAGTGATCCACGGGCCTTCATTCCACCTCCAAGGACGTGTCCCCCACCTCCACGCCGCATTCATTCCCCCTCAATCTCCCACCACCCTCACCCATCACGCAGCCACCGAGAGCTGGTCTGGCCGGGCCGGGTGCCCGCGCTCACCCCTGCGGATGGCAGCCAGCAGGTCGCTGCGGGCGTCGCTCATGGGCATCAGCGGCACCTGCGGCTTGCGTGGCTCGGCAGCGGGGGCTGGCGGCGAGGCCGAGTGCGCCGGCGAGGCCGACACGGCTGGGGGCCCGGGCGGTGGCGGCGGAGGGGCCACCGGGGGTCCCATGGGGCCGGTCTGCGGCGGGGAGGCCGAGTAGGGGCCGGGGGGCGCGGGGGGAGGCGAAGGGGCGTAGGATGGGGGTGCTGCCGAGCCGGGGGCCAGCGCGGGGGGAGCCGAGATGGGGCTGTCGAAGGCGGTCTGCGCTGACGGGATGACGGGTGGTGGCGGCGGCGGGGCTGGCGGCACGAAGTACTCGGCCATGGGCACCGGCTGCGGGCTGTGATGGGGAAAAAAGGGGTCAGTGCCAGGAGAGCTGCAGTGTTACGGGGTGTGCCGAGTTGGAATGGACCCACAGGGGGCATCCAGTCCAACTCCTGGCTGTCCCCAACAATCCCACCCTGGGCATCCCTGGCAGTGCTGTCCAAACACTCCTGGAGCTCTGGCAGCCTCGGGGCTGTACCCATTCCCTGGGGAGCCTGGGCAGTGCCCAGCACCCTCTGGGGGAAGAACCTTCTAATACCCAACATAAACCTTCCCTGACACAACTTCTGGCTATTCCCTTGGGTCCTGTCACTGGTCACCATAAAAAAAGAGATCAGCATCTGCCCCTCTGCTTCCCCTCAGGGATTTGCAGACTGTAATGACGTCTCCCCGCAGCCTCCTCTTCTCCAGCTGAACACACCAAATGCCCTCAGCCACTCCTCACATGGCTTCTCCTCAAGGCTCTTCACCATCTTCATGGCCTCCTCCGGACACTCTCTAATACCCTAATATCTTTTTTNGCGGCGGGGAGGCCGAGTAGGGGCCGGGGGGCGCGGGGGGAGGCGAAGGGGCGTAGGATGGGGGTGCTGCCGAGCCGGGGGCCAGCGCGGGGGGAGCCGAGATGGGGCTGTCGAAGGCGGTCTG
>VZRF01002584.1:528059-541847 GCA_013396875.1 Vireo altiloquus
CAAACACTCCTGGAGCTCTGGCAGCCTCGGGGCTGTACCCATTCCCTGGGGAGCCTGGGCAGTGCCCAGCACCCTCTGGGGGAAGAACCTTCTAATACCCAACATAAACCTCCCCTGACACAACTTCTGGCTATTCCCTTGGGTCCTGTCACTGGTCACCATAAAAAAAGAGATCAGCATCTGCCCCTCTGCTTCCCCTCAGGGATTTGCAGACTGTAATGACGTCTCCCCGCAGCCTCCTCTTCTCCAGCTGAACACACCAAATGCCCTCAGCCACTCCTCACATGGCTTCTCCTCAAGGCTCTTCACCATCTTCATGGCCTCCTCCGGACACTCTCTAATACCCTAATATCTTTTTTTATATTGTGGTGTCCAAAGTCGCCCCCAATATTCAAGGTAAGGCTGCCGCAAAGCAGAGCGGGACAATCACCCCCTTGGCCCAGCCAGTGATGCTGGGCCTGATGCTCTCCAGGACATAGCTGGCCCTCCAGGTTGCCAGGGCACTGCGGACTGAAGGATGGCACCCATTTACCCATCCCAGCACCACCACCCAGCCCAGCACCCAGCCAGCTCCTCTCTGGCTTGATTTGCTCTGAACCCCCATGAAAGCTCTGTCCCAGGCTCAGGGAAGTGGGATGGGCTATGGGGTGAAAAGTGAAAGGTAGGCAACACCCTGGGGGAAAACCCTCCATCCACCCTGTCCCCTTATCTGGGATGGCACAACCCCACAAGCGCTCCTGACCGATTTGCCCTTGAGTCTCACTGGTGCTTTCAGACCATAAAAGCTGGAGAGAAGAGCTCTTGCCACAACATCAGCTCAGAAACAGGGGTGGGTTGGACCCCCACCATGCCTCCCCTCCCTCAGACACCCCTCCACCAGCCAGGGGGCTGAAGCCCTACCCGTAATCCTTGACTAGGTGGGGCCTGGGCCCGTTGAGGACGGCCTCGGGGGGCGGCGGAGCGTGGGGCTGCTGCAGGCGGGTCAGGCTGTTCTGCCGGCTGCCCGCGGCCGGACGGAACACGTGCTCCGGGGGGTTGGTGGCCGCCAGCACCCCCTCCTTGTGCTCTGCAGGGGCCAGGTGGGACGCCGGGGCCAGCAGCTGCGAGGGGTGGTTGGGGCTGGCCGGGTACGAGTGGTCGGCGGCGTCCGACGCGTAGGATCTGCAGCACAGGAAAACCAGACTTGTACCCTCGGGAGGGAGCTCGGGGGGGAGGGATGTGGGTTTGGGAGTGTTTTGGGGTTTGAGACAACAAAACGAGGAAAGGCCACGAAAATGTCGATGTACAAGACAGCAGAGTGCTAGCGAAAGGGGAGGAGGACGCAACGGAGCTGAGCTGCTCTCTTCCCTGAGCTGCGAAACAAAAAGCACTGCGGTTTTATCCCGACGTCCTGAGGTCCAGGATGACACCCTGGGGACACCAGCTATCCATGAAGCTACCGCAGGCTTACGGCTGAGCACCCCGACCCTGCTGTGGGCAACATGTCCCCCGCAACGACGGAGAGGGAGAGCAAAGCAAAGGAGAGCCGTGAGCCGAAGGTGAAGGAGGAGGTAGAACCTGCCTATTATCTGGGGACAGTGATCCTTCCGATGACGCCATGTGATAGGGGGATGGTGAGAACCTGTTATCGGGCCGGAACTCTTTATCATACGCCATCATGTTCCACTCCAGGCGCCGGTTGCGAGCTTTCCTCACTTTCTTCACCTCCCGGGTGGAGTCCTCCACCAGCCGCTGCTCCTGCGGGAACACAAAGCCACGGCTCCACCTCCAGCTCAGCTCCTCCAGACCAGGAGAGAATGACCCAGCCCTGTGAGATGCACCCCGTGCAGGGGAGGGGAGCACGCAGGATGCACCAGCAGGTGACTGTCCCCAGGTCCCGAGCACCCCCAGCTCCAGCCCCCCGTGTCCCCCACACACCTTCTGTCTGCGTTTCTCCTTTCTCTTGTCTTCTGTCGCCTGCAGCATCTTCTCCTTCCATAAGTTGAAGAAGTAGGAGGGGTCGGTGTAGAATTTGAGGCCGTCCTTCTTGTCATCCCTGGGGGTTGGGAAGGGAGGACGGAGGGTTATGAGCCACAGGAGGAGACACCCCTGTTCCCCTGCCCTAGGGCTTTGGTCACGATCACAGCCATGGGCTGCTGCCCCACCACAAACACGTCTATCACTGCGGTCACCTCCTGCAGGGTGTGGGCAGTGGGCGCACATTCCAAGCATCCCATGCAATGGGGGTGGCAGGACAGCACAGCTGGAGAAACCCAGCTGCAAACGGGGGGCAGGCCTGATGCTTCTCTTGGAAAGGACCCCTGGGACCCCCGGGAAGCACTGCACCCTGTACCTGTAGGGCGTGAGGATGTTGAGCGGCGGGGGTTTGTCGCAGCGCTGGTACATCTCCATCACCGGGTTGGGGATGGAGTTGCGGGACACGACCTGCTGGTTCTGCACCGTGGAGCTCTTGAAGGCTTTCCTCATGTTGATGTCCTGTAGTGAAACTGGAGGGGGGCACAGGAAGGACAAGGGATGCAGGGGTGGCCTCAGCCCGCCGAGCAAGGCGTGGTGGGGAGTCCAGTCCCGAAAACGCATCTGGACATCATCCCAAACCAGCCCCGCCACCCCACCTTCCTCCACGGTGGAGTCCAGCTGTGTCACCTTGATGACCAGCAGGTCCACCCTCTCCTGCAGCGAGTTCATCCTCATGTAGAAGCTGTTGGCTTCGTTGAAGAGCTCTCCGAAGATGTCCTCCGCGTGCCTGCCTGCCAGGGGACAACGATCCTGTCACTGCAGCAGGCAGCTCGACCAGCTCGGCCCAGCCCCTGGACCACCCACCTCCCCACTGGCTCCACAGTGTGCTCTGCCCAGCCTGGATTTTTGGGAGCTGAGCCTCATCCTCTCCCAAAGCACTGCAAGGAGGCAGGGGAGCCCAAATGAGTGTCCTTTCCAGTGAGGGCTGTACCCACGGGGGCACAGAACACTCACGGTGCCCCAAAAAGCCCTTGGATCCACCAGGACAGATGAGCCAAAAAAATTGACCACCACA
Source organism: Vireo altiloquus (assembly GCA_013396875.1). Lineage (NCBI taxonomy): Eukaryota > Metazoa > Chordata > Aves > Passeriformes > Vireonidae > Vireo > Vireo altiloquus. Next base: position 531,091 of record VZRF01002584.1, read on the forward strand.
CAGCACGACCTGGAGGAATTCAGCCCAGGTGGGAAGCCAAAGAGCAGGGCAGGGGGGACAGTGCCACAGCAGGGAGAATCCACAATTTGTTTCACTACATCAGTTGTTTTCCTGCATTGCTCAGTGCTTCCCTATAACAGCTTATTTATTTAGGGTTATTTAGCTTATTTATTAGGGTTATTCCTATCATGGAGCTGAGCGAGGTGTCTGGCAGAGCATTGCTAATACCTGTAGGCTACAGGACCCATCCCATCCCATCCCATCCCATCCCATCGTTGCACTACAGATACTCAGGATTTCCTCAAACCCACACACTAAAATCAAGGCACTTTTAAAACCTCCTCAGACCATTCAGCAGCTCGGTTGTGTTTGATTCCCTTTTCCCTGGACTAGGAAGCCACATCTGGATGCTGCTCATGTGAGCCTCTGCACTTCCAGCAGATCCCTAAATCACTGGGTTTATTTTTCTGGGAGTGTTTTAGAGAAGAATCTACTTCTGGAGGGGAGTAAAAGAGGGAGAGCCCTGAATAGCTTCTCTCTCTATTTGAAGTGGATATTCAGCATGAAATAGGTTGCCACCATTAAACCTTTGCACTGGTGTGTGCAGTGCTCTCCTCTGCCCCTTTTCTGCCAAGATCATTCCCAGGGCAGGAAGACAGCTGAGGATTTAGACCTTTGATAGACACCTTTCTTCCTCAAAAAGCTTTTAAAAAGAATAGCTTGGAGTATTTTAAATCTTCACCTATTTCTGGCCAAGTGGAGAAGCAAGGGGCTCCTGAAGGCTTTCTGGCCCCCACTGCACAGACCAGCTGTGGGAGGAAAATGAGTCTTAAAACATCACCAAGCCCCCAGGTTGAGCTTGGCCCTGATGTAAAAGGTGAATGGTGGGAAACAGGCTGGGAAAAGAGGCAAAGGAGGAGCATTTATTGTCCACGGTGGTGTCTCCTGTTTTCAATAAGCTGGATAATTCCCACTGAACGAGGAGTGGCTGCAGCCCACACGGCTCTCACACAGCCCCTGCCCCTCTGCATTTGCAAGAGGTGGAAGTGACAGATGCCACCCCAGTGCCACCCCAGTGCCACCCCACGCCAAGGGTGCTGTGCCATGACTTACTGAGGCTGCCCAGCTGCTTGATGATGGCAGCCAGCGTGCTGTTGGTGACACACTCCAGCTCACTCGTCACCCCGTCGGGAAGGGCCCCCCGGCACAGGTGCCGGGGCTCGATGTTCCTCTTCACCAGCGGCATGGCGAGCCCTCACGCCTCTCCTGGGAAACACAGAGAGGGAGGAAAGATGGAAATGCACATCTTTCACCATTTGCCTGTTTCTCCCCCACACTCCCCCAGCTTTCCGCCCGGGAGATCCTTCCTGCCCACGCTGGGACACGGCAGGGGACAGACAGCAGGGCTTTCCCAAGCAGGGGATGCTCTGGGGCTGCAAACCTTGGGGTGCTGGGGAGCACACGGGCGCCGGGGTGGAGGCAAGGACCCCATCCCTACCTTGGAGCTCTGCTGCCAAGCCTCCTCTCCCATTCACTTCCCAGAGCTGTGCTCCAACCAGGAGCAAACTCCCCTGTGCTGCAGCCCTTCAGCTGGCCCCGAAAAGCCTCGTCCAGCCCAAACAGAAGCGAGGAAGCGCTCGTAATGCCATTATTTCCAGCTCACTGCAGGCTCTCTGGGGTTTTATTTGTGCACACACGACACTGAGACACTGCTGTGGCTGGCTCATCCCAGCTCCCTGCACAGCCCCCCCAGCATCCCTGGCTGCCCCCATAGCTCCTCAGTGTGCCCCCACAGCATCCCTGGATGTCTCCCCAGCATTTCTGGGTGTCTTCAGCATCCCTGGCTGTCCCTGTAGCTCCTCAGTGTGCCCCCACAGCATCCCTGGATGTCTCCCCAGCATTTCTGGGTGTCTCCTGCTCCGCTGTCACCCCCTTGAACTGGAGATGGTTTTCCTACAGGGTTTGAGGGGATGTAGGGAGATGCCCACACCCAAAGGCCTCGTCTCCACTGAGGGCACCCACGGGAGCTGCAGGGAAGGATGAAGGGTGGGCACCACGGGGTGTGGGGTGCTGGGGACAGGTTACCCTGCTGATGTAAAGGGTGAATGGTGGGAAACAGGCTGGGAAAAGAGGCAAAGGAGGAGCATTTATTGTCCATGGTGGTGTCTCCTGGGGTGCTGCAGCCTGGGACAGAGACTGGGACATGGACACAGACCTGGACATGGACACAGATCTGGGACTGGGACACAGATACACACCTGGAACTGGGACACAGATCTGGGACTGGGACACAGACACAGACCTGGGACTGGGACATGGACACAGACCTGGGACTGGGACACGGACCTGGGATTGGGACACAGACACAGACCTGGGATTAGAACACGGACAGGCAGCGACCCCACAGGCTCACACAAGGGGGTCATAGGTGCCACGAGTGCATCGGGGCTCAGCTCAGCTCCCAAAGCAAAGGCAAACCGATGGCTGGGCTGATAAGGAGCAGAGAGCACCACCAGCATTCCCAGCGAGCAGAATCCCCCCTGTTTCACGTCCCAAGCACTCCCCACCCACCCCATCCTCCCCAAAACTTTGGCGGCGAAGGAAAAGCCGCTCCCGTTGATGGCCAGGAGTGGAGCCGCTGGGAGCCGCCACCAGAGCCAGTGATGCTTAGAGCAAACGGAGCCAGCAATCTGCAGAGCTCACATTTTTTGGCCCCGGGAGCGTTAGACGGAACAGTTTCCCATTGATAGCACCCGGCCAGAGCTCCCAGCAGCAGCAGCTCCTCCGCTCTTTTCAAATGCAAATCCTCCACGGACGAGCCCAAAGCCTTTTCCGCAGGGCTGGGCTCTGCCCGGGGCACTCGGGGTGCCGAGGGGAGGACCCTGAAGCCCTGAACCCTCCGCGGGGTTGTGAGATGCTTTGGGCTTAGAGCAAACTCTGTGTCCTCCAGTGCTTCCCAGAGTCACTGCTCATGGGCGTTTCGTGATCCCTGGCTCCCAAAACCCAAGGTTTCTGCCAGCTGTTTGTTCCTCTGTGGCAACATTTGCCGGGCAGGCTCTGGATCTCTGCTCTGGCCATGCACAGCCCCCCCTTTCTGGGCACCCCCCGAGCCCCCCAGGTCGTGTAAAGAGCTGAGCAACGCTGGCAGCTTCACCCCAAGCTTGTTTGATGTGTCACCCCAAAATCTGCCCGCAAAGGCTGAGCCCTGGCACGTCCCAGGGCTGCGAGGACTGGAGGGCACAGGGCAGAGCCCTTAACGAGCTGCCCGGGCCCAGCAATTAGAAACAGGGAACAAAGAGCCATTCTCAGCATCCCTTTGGGCCACAGCCACAGGACACAGCCACTGGACACAGCCAGAGGCACCCGGGGCTTTTTGGGGACCTGGGGGGAATTGGGGCCACCTGAACCTGCAGCCCCCACAGGGACCCTGCAGCAGAATGAAGAATAAAAAAAGGATTTGTGGTTTGAAACTTCCCCAGCAGGGACAGATTTGAAGAGAGGCAGAAAGTGGGTGAGAGGTGTGATAGCAGTGTTTGAGGCTGTGCCATGGGAGAGCAGCCCTGGAGGAGGAAAATTCCTTAAATTTCACCCCAAAAAGGCCGAAAAAGACTCGGAGCTTGCAGCAGAAGGAACCAAGGAGGAGCTGGGCACATTTTTACACAAGGACAACCTGGAAAGGCAATTTTGACTGAACCAAAGGAGAAGCTGCTTTCCACCCCCCATAAACAAATGGAGCACAGGGATCAGAACCACCTGCCAGCCCCTCCTATGATGAGGGTTCTCTCAACTCTCTGCATCAACAGCACCAACCTCTGCCTTCTGCCTTGAAATTCCAACTTCTCACCTAAATCCTGCCCTCTCTAGGCCTGTCCTGCCTCGTGGGACCACAGTTTTCTGGATGGGGATGGGCTGCACGTGGCTCCAGAGATGCCAGCTTCATTTCTGTCCTCGCTGGCACATCTTGCTCACACTCCCCAAGGGGCTGCACACAAATCCTGAGCACTGATGGCCTGGCCAGAGCCTCAGTCAGGGGATGCTGAGCTCTGCCCAGCACTGCTCCTGCTCTTGCTGGTATTTCAGGCAGTTTCCAAGACTTCAAGGGACTGATTTTTGGGTGGCAGGTCCTCAGACCTCCGGGAAAAGGCTTCTAAGGGTAGGGATCTGTTGGGTGCAGGGTTGGCCAGGCTCTAGGATCACTTACATGGACTAAAACCCATGGGATTTTGCTGTCTCCTGAGTGGAAGCCAGGAGCCCTCAGTGGGAGGTGCTATCAGGGTGCAAGAGAAGGAAAATGGGAGCCAGGAACTCGGCAGGAATTTCCTGGAGGTGGAAAGCAGGAGGAATGGGACCAGCCAGGGGCTAGTTCGGGTCTCAGGTGCACTGTGGGGATTCTCCCACCACTCAGCTTTTCCCCAGGACTGGAAAGAGCCAATAGCTCCAAAGCTTGTCCTGGGAAATGCCACAAGTGAGGGGAGACCCTCCCTAGCTTCCCACCTGCTTCCCAAAGGCAGCAATGTAGCTTGGAAGGGAACCACATCCAGCTGAGGTGAGCGGGCAGGGGAGGGGATGAGACAGAAATGAGCTGTTTATTGTGCCCTGAGCAGCTGATTTCCCCCAAGGAACAAACTGCCAGCAGCACCCGAAATCCAGAGCTGCTGGCAGCCCTGAGGAGCAGCCCCTGCTCCCCCAGACCAGGGAGTCCTGGGGGATAAGGGTGGTCTCAGTCCCTGCAGACCAGCCTGGGGGTGTGATCCACATCTGCTGGCCCACAGGTGACCCCTCCAGCTGGCTCCTTCCAGATGTTATCCTTCACCTCAGCAGCCACCAACATCTGCCAGCTTAGATCCTCAGGCTCCAAGAGGGGCAGAAAAGCAGCTCTCGTTTTGTAAGGGTCCAAATAAAGCAGTTTTGTGTCCATCCATTGCTCCTTTCAGTCCTTTCCAACAGCTTTTCATGTGCATAACTGTGCCCTCATCCCCTCTCTGCCCCCAAACCCACTCTCTACCATGGGGCTGGCATTTAGCACCCTGCAGGCAGACCCAAAGTGGCCTGAAGTACCAGGAGTGCTCTGGGTGGCCCTGCAAGGAGGGGTGGGCTGGTGACCACAGGTTTCTCAGGTGCTGGTTAATCCCTGTGACAGATATTTGGGTTGGTCAGTGCCCAACACCTGCAGCCCTGGAGCCCTGCTGGGTGCTCATGAGAGAGGAGGGAGAAGTGTGGCTCCCACCTTCTTTCACTGGGCCATGGTGGAGAAGAAAACAATTTTGGGGTTGTTTTCCATGGGTGCTCCCTGCAGGACAAACCTGGACTGGGAGTGGAGCCATGGCAGAGGTGAGCAGCACTGGTGGGAAGGATGCCTGTGCTGCAAATCCAGGCACCTCCAATGTTTCTGATGGAATTGGATGGTGCATGGAGCAGCAGGAATGAGGGAAAGCTCGTTCACTGTGTGTCAGCCAGCCAGGAAAAGCCCTGAGCTTGGGTCTGGGGAGAATGAGGGAAAGTGTGTGCTGAACCAAGCGCCTCAAGGCTGAGAGTTGGGGTCAGCCCTGCGCTGAGCTCAGTTCTAGGCCAAGCTTTGGGGCAGTCTGTTTGCTCAGCCCTTGCAATCGGAGCTCTTTCCCAATTTGGGCTTCCCAGGGTCCTTCTGAGCCCTGAGGAGCAGATGCTGCCAGGAACTGGAGGCTTTTGCAAGGCAGCAAATCTTTGGTCAGATGCCAGGAGCCAGAATAGTGCAAAAACCAAGAGATATATCAGAAAATCTATTAACCTTGAACAAAAAAGTTTATAAACGAATATTAAACAAACAAGAAGTGCCAGATCTCGCGGTGGCAGCTCAGGACCCTTGGAATGGAGAGGTGAGGAAGGGCTGGGGGCAGCAGGAAGGCACAAAGCAGTCCTGAAATAGTGAAAGGAACAACAAACCACTGACTCTGAAGTCAGGGAAAGGACAAGAGGCAGAGTTGACACTCAGGGGGGCTTGTAGGTGCCTGAAGGAGCTCGTCCTGTGGAGTTTGGCAGGATGGATCTGGTACAGAAAAGGGCTGGGAAGGATCTGGGGGTGTGTGATGCTTCTGAGCAGACAGAAATAGGTGGTAGGTGTGAAAGCAGCAGGTTCTCGAGGTGTCGATTTGTGGAGCTCTGCCACAGTGTGCTGGAAACCAGCGTGGGATGGTTCAGAGAGCAACAGAACAAACCTGCAGAGGACAGAGGGGCCACCAGCAGCCACCTCATGGTTAAAGGGCAATCTCTGGCTCAGGTGGCCCCAAACTCCAATTTTCCTGCTGATGTGGGCCATGAGGAAAGCAGAGCCTGTAGTCTACAGGGGCTGAAGCTTTGTTGTCTCGGGGAAAAAAAAAAGCAGCCTGGAAAAACTGTGCAGGCAGTGCAGGGAAAAACCTGGGAGAGCTGGGCCAGATCTGCTGATTTCCCTCCCACAAAATGGAGCGTGAGCTGCACCGCAAGGACTCACTGCTCTAATTTACAAAATGCATCTGTGACCACTTCTTCATTTGCTGCCGGCCCAAGGGCCTGAGAGCAGCACCAGCGTGACAAATGTCACCACTGCCCATGAAGGTGATCGTCACTCCAGAGCCATGGGTTCATTAAATACATTAAAAACCATCTGGATCTCAAGTGTTCCCCTCGCTCAAAGTAAAGTAGGGGGCAGGACTTCAGTGGGAGTAAATCCTCAGGGTGGCACTGTGGCTGGTGGGCATGGGAGAAGCAATGTCACTGCCTGCCCCTTCCTCCAGACCTCTGCATCCCAAAGGAGTCTGGGGCCACGGGGAGCATCCCAGCCCCACCGGAGGGTCAGCAAAGCATCAGGTGGCAAAATGCCTCGGGAACTGCCAAGCCCCAGCATGTGGGACGCTGGTTTTGTCCCCCACCCCGGGGATACCACCCTGGGCAGGCTGGAAGGTAGGGCTGTGGGCTGGCTGTGAGACGAGTGGAGAGGTCTCAGCCCCGCAAGGCGCAGAGGGATTTTAGCAGCCGGCCGAGGAACGGATTTGGGTGGAGCTGGGGAAGGGCCAGGCGCTCCTGCCAACGGGGGGAGAGAGCTGTGTCCAGCCTCGGGGCGCAGCTCCAGGGCTGCCTGGCTGCAACAGTGACCTGTGTCCCACCGGGAAGGCACATCCCGGGAGCGCTGCCCCCGCCTCTCCTCCGGCCCATCTGCGGCTCCTCCACTGCCAGGAGGCTTCACAGCGAAGTGCAACACAACGTTAAACCGACAGCTAAAAATATTCCTCAAGAGCTTTATTAGTAAATGCCACAGTTGGTGGTTTGGTTTGGTTTTCCCACTCCCCCCCCTCCCCTTCTACTGTAGAATTTTTCAGCTCTAGGAACAGCATTTGACTGAACTGTCACTAAATCACCTCCACCTCCAAGGGCTGGGCTCTGCAGAACCAGCCCTGCTTAGGAGGATGCCATAAATGCAATTGCCTCGTTACCCTGGGGTCAGTACAGGAACCTTGGCCTGCTGCGAGTCTAGTTTAAAACAAACAGGTTCCTGGATGGGTTTTACCTAAATGATGTTTCTTTACAGGTAGGTGAGAGAAAAATGCTGTGAATCACAGAACCACAGGAGGGTTTGGGTTGGAAGGAACCTTTAAGATGATCTAGTTCAACCCTCCGCCATGGGCAGGGACACCTTCCACTGTCCCAGGATGCTCCAAACCCCATCCAGCCTGACCTTGGACACTTCCAGGGGCAGCCACAGCTTCTCTGGGTAACCTGTGCCAGGGCCTCCCCACCCTTATAGCCAAGATTTTCTTCTCAGTATCCCATCTCCTTCCTAGCATTTAATCTAAATCTCTCCTCTTTCGGTTCAAAACCATTCCCCATTGACCTATCACTATTGCCCCCTACAAAAAGTCTTTCTCTCCTTTTGATAAGCCCCCTTTAGGCACTGAAAGAGGCTCTAAGGTCTCCCCAGAGCCTTCTCTTCTCCAGGCTGAACAACCCCATCTCTTGGAGGGGGATTTTCAGGCAGTGGCTTTCCTTGGGGTTTAGTTAACGTGGAGTTTGGGGTCTGTTGTTTGATTTCTCAGACATGGAGAGCCCTCAGTGTCCCCAGCATTGGTCATGGAGCTGAGGGCTACTTCATCAGGTCCTTCCCATTCACCTTTTGGCTCCATCTCTGCTATGGATACAGAGCAGAGTATTCATATCCACACAAAATCCATGCAAAAAAAGGACATCCATCCTGATACCCCAATGCTGAAGGGAAAAAGGAAGGTGAGAGTTGTGGATGAAACCACGCACGACCCTTCTCCATCATCCCTTGGCTGCTCCATGCCTGGTTCCTGTGCGAGGAACACCCAGGAGCAGCAGCACTGCCTTGATCTTCAGAGGAGGAGTCCGGGGCTGTGGGAACGCAGCACAGATCCCGGCTCTGTTTTGGCTGCAAAAGATCCCTGCTGGCCCAGGAATCATGTGTTGTTTTTAACGACTCTATCACCAAAGGAAAATCTTCAATGACGGCTTTTTTTTTCCCCCTTTTGTGCCCAGCTCATTACCAGAAGGATCTCCCTCGCTTGCCGCCGGCTTGTGTGAGCAGGGCGCCGCTGAACAAACCAGCCTTTTTCTCCCCAGCATAGAAGGCGCTTTGATAAACCCGGGAAACCCTCGGCCAGCAGCGAGGGGCTTTCTGGAAAGCCTCTGCTGCTGCCTTTGGGAACAGCCGCAGGCAGGACTGGCACCTCCAGCCGTGGAGCAGAGCGCTCCCGGCCAGCTCCAACCCTCTCCCTGCGGGGCTGGGCTCTGCCCGCTGCTCCCCAGCGTGCCCATCTGGGTTTTCCCACCAGTGCTGGACACACACCCTACAAAACTCCGGGTGGATGTGGGGAAGTGGGGGCAGATGCCAGCCTGGAGCTGGCTGCAGCCTCTCTGCTCAGAGATGTGCAAAATGCCGCGGCTCTTGCCCGCGGGGTGCAGCTCAGAGGGTGCCTTTTTGGATGAGCAGCTCTGCATAAAAAAAAAAAAAAGGGAAAAAAGGGTTCTTGCTTTTCTTTTTTTATTTCTTAACACTTCTGGCTCGAGGGCTGTTGTTCGTAACTTGTCAAGATCTTGGCATCGGCGGCTGATTTGTCATCCGCCATAAAATGGAGGATGAGCATCTTTGGTTCAGAACTGGGCCAAGGGAGATGACAGCTCAAAGCGAAATATGCTTCATCTCGAGTTTTCTCCGTGGGCTTCGGCTCCCGGGAGAAGGAGCGGACATTTGGGGTCTGAGTTGCATCACAGCGTTCTGTGTGAGAGCCCTTCTCCTGCTCTGCCTTCGCCACAGCACATTAACCCTCTGCCTGCCAGAGCGGGCCGTGCTGGACTGATGCTGCCATCACCCTGCCCTCCTCACCGAGCTCTGCAACCTGCCACCCTGGTAGCTACTGAGATACACAAATACCACCAAAATACCATTAAAAAAAAAAAAAAGATACCAGTAATGTCTTTAAAACCCAGGCAATGAGCTGCAGCGTGAGGGGTGTGCCTTGGCACATTGAAGTTTGGAAGATGAATTATTAATTCTGCCATTCCCGAGCTGCCTGCACATCCTGGTGCTGTGCTCCCCTCCTCCGGCTCGTGTCCGGCAGCGTGTCCGGCTGGTGGCTCCGGTGTGCCGGGCACACAGAGCAGCCACAAACTCCGTTAAAAAGCATCTCAATCCCTAGGGATTCCATCGCGCTGACACCACCACGAGGCAGGAAGAACTCGAGTTTGAAGCAATAAAATTAAAGCTCCCTGCAAGTAGCTGAATCACCGAGCGTAGAGGCCCAGGCTTGGCACCTTTGGGGGCTCTGGGCCTACCTGCAGCTCTGCCCATGGGGCTGGGGGGGGCCACCAAGGGGGTTCTGAACCCAGCGGGGCTCCAAAAACCAGAGAGGGCACCAGGATGGGCAGGGGGGGCCATGCACGACAGGTGACAACAGATTGTGCCCTGTTCAGCGCTGTCCCCTCTGTGTCCCTGGCCTCACACCGGGCTGCAGAGCCCCCCGGAGCCCCCCCCCGATTCCCCAGCCAGGGGGTGATGAGCCCTGCCCTGTGCTGGCTGGGGGTGCACAGGCATCCGTGGGCCCAGTTTATCCCCCGCGGTGATGTAAAGCTGAAGGATCCTCCCTCCCCAGGATGCGAGGATGTCAAGTGAAGCCCCCCGCCCCCACCCCGCCCCCATGCAAGGGTGGGGAGCAGCCAGGTCCCCCCTCCCTCTCCATGCAGGAATGCGAAGTGACAGCACACACACCCCCTCCCCAGCGCGAGGGTGCAGAGAGGCCCGGAGCACCGCGGTGCAAATGTGCCAAGGGCTCCCGGGGTCCTTCCCCCCCCGCCATGAAAACGTGCAGAGAAGCCTGGCCCCCTCCCCTCCAGGCAAAGGGGCAGAACGTGGAGGATTCCCTCCCCCCATGAATAGCTGGGAGCCCCCCACGCAAGGATGCGACGCAGCTCGGACAGCCCCTTCCCCACAGCAAGGAGGACTGCCCCCCGCCCCCATGCACGGGTGCAAAGCTGGGGGGGATGCAGCAATACGGGGATGCAGAGCTGCCCTCCCCCCCCTCCCCCGCAAGGATGCGAAGGGATGGAGGAACCCCCCTGAAAGGATGCAAAGGGATGGAGGACCCCACCTGAAAGGATGCGAAGGGATGCAGGACTCCCCCGCCGGGAAGATGTAAAGCAGCAGAGGATCACCCACCCCTCCATGCCAAGATGCAGAGAGGTGGGGGATCCCCTCCACGCAACCATGATCCCTCCCAAAAGGATGCAAA